>CAUYQG010072371.1:0-21218 GCA_963574415.1 Tarsius wallacei | reverse complement strand
GTTAGTAATTAAGGTGTTCATGAGTTTTCCTCTCAGAAAAAGCATGATAGCTCTATTATAAAGCTACAATTATAAAAATAGCCTGGTATTGGTACAAGAACAGGCATATAGACCAACGGAACAGGATAGAGATTCCAGAAGTAAAACCTCAATTTCTCAACCAATTCATCTTCAACAAAACCTCCACTAACACCCATTGGGGAGAGAACTTATTCAGTAAGTGGTGTTAGAAAAACTGGCTGACCACATGCAGAAGATTAAGACAAGACTCCCTACCTATCACCATACACAAAAGTCAACCCTAAATGGATCAAAGAACTGATTTTAAAACTTAAAACTATAAGAACCTTAGAAAATACAAGAAAGCAGCCAACAGGTACATGAAAAAATGTTCACCCTCATTAATCATCAAAGAAATGCAAATTAAAACTAAACTGAGATATCACCTAACTCCAGTCAGGTTGGCCATCAGTAATAATTCAAAACACAGGCCAGGTTCAGTGGCTCAGTCTGTAATCCCAGCACTCTGGCAGGCCTAGGCAAGTGTATTGCCTGAGTCTGCAGGTTTGAGACCAGCCTGGGCAACTTGGCAAGACCTCGTCTCTAAATAAAAAATTAGCCAGGTGTGGTAGTGGAGTCTGTAGTTCTGGCTACTTGGAAGGATTGCCAGAGCTCAGCAGGTCAATACTGGGGTGTCCGTGAACATGCCGCTGCACTCCAGCCTGGGTGACAGAGTGAGACTTCAACTCAATAATAATAATAATAATAATAATTAAAAAACAACAGATGCTGGAGAGGATGCAGGTGAAAGAGAGCACATCTACAATGTTGGTGAGAGTGTAAGCTAGCACAACCTCTGTGGAAAACAGTGTGGCGATTCCTAAATTATCTAAAAATCAACCTCCTATATGACCCAGTAATCACTCTTCTGGTAATATACCTGGAGGAACTCAAATCATTTTACAAAACAGATACCTGCACACGCATGTTTATTGCAACACTATTCACAATAGAAAAAACATGGAACCAACCGTGCTGCCCATCGAAAGTAGACTAGTTTTAAAAAATGTGGTACATATACACAGTGGAATATTATGCAGGCATAAAGAGGGACAAAATTTTGTACTTCACAGCAACTTGGATGAATTTAGAGTCTGTAATACTCATGATCTATCACAGAAAGAAAGAACTGAGTACCACATATTCATGCATAAGTGGACCCTGCACAATTATCATAATACTATAAGAAAGGAATTGGAAGTAGTGGGAAACTGGTTAGGGTGGGGGGCACACTTCATCAATAAGGTTACCTGATCTCAAACCAAGTGACGTGTGGACCAAAGTGAGGCCCAAACTTTACCTGTACAATGACCATTTGTTATACCTAACCCAGAATTGTACCCCACATATATTTCTTTCTAATTTTAAAAAGAGTTCATGTCTTTTTATCACGGAATAATATGTCATTTCATGACTATATCACAGTTTGTGTATCCATTCACCTAGATTTAATTTGCTTTCCATTCTCTAGATTCCTCTGGTAGGAGCCTGTATTATCAATACCCCATCTTTCTTTTTTCCTAATATATATGTTCAATTCTGAAAATTTTCCTGAAAACACTGTGTTTTGCACACCACAAATATTGCAAAGTTGCATTTTCATTTTTATTTACTTCAAAGTATTTTCAAAATTTATCTTGAGATTTTATTCCCACATGTTATTTGGAAGTCTATTATTCAATCTTCTAATATTTTGGAATTTTCTAGCTTTCTGTTACTGATTTTTAGTTTAATTCCATTGTGTTTAATATCATACTTTTTATTATTTTGTTTTAGAGTTGTGGGGTATATTAGAGAACTTACTACATAAGTAAACTGCCTGGAAGTGAAGTTTGGGTTTCTAGTGAGTCCTCTCTACCTCTCATAGTGGGATGATTGTGTAGCCCTTATCTCACCCCTCTCTTTCTCCCTCTTTTAGCAGTGTCCAGCATCTGTTATTCCCATCTTCGTGTTCATTTGTCCAGTGATCAGGGCCCATTTATGAGTGAGAACTTGAAGTATTCCATTTTTGTTTCTATGATAGTTCACTTAGAATGATGGTCTCCAGGTGCATCTATGTTACTGCAAAAGACACAATTTTGTCCTTTGGTTGTGTAGCATTTCATCAAGTATATGTACCACATTTTCTTTATTCAGTCCACTTTCTATGGGCATCTGTGATGGTTTCATGTTTTTGGTAATGTGAATAGTGCTGCAATGAACATACGTGTGCGGGTATTTTTTTTGTAGAGTGATTTATGTTCCTCTGGGTATATTCCCTGAAGTGAGATTGCTGGACTCTACGGTAGCTACACGTTTAGTTCTTTGAGAAAGCACCACACTGCTTTCTACAAAGGGTAGACAGGCTTACATTCTCACCAATGGTATAGAAGTGTTCTCTTTTCTCTACATCCTCGCCAACACCTGTTGTTTTCTGACTTTTTATTGGTAACCATCCTACCAGTGTTAGGTGGTGCCTCAATATAGTTTTGATTTGCATTCTCTGATGATTAGTGAGGCTGAGCATTTTTTTTCATGTTTGTTGGCTACTTGCATGACTATAAATTATGTTGTCTTAAACTTAATATTGTGTTTTTTATAACCAAGAATTTTTTCTATTTTGGTGAGTGTTCCATGTGATCTTAAAGAAAATGTGTATTGTGTTGATTTTTGATAAAATATTATGAAAAAATTGATTAAATAAAGCTTGTTGGTTTTTCTCTTTAGGCCAACTCTATCCTTATGGATTTTCTTCTTTAAACAATTTCTGAGAGATGTTTACATCTCTAACTATAATATTGGTTTGCTTGTTTCTCCTTGTTGTTCCAACTATTTTAAATGCATTTTGGAACTCTGTTCTTGTCATCAGTGTGCTGGCCTTTTCTCCTGATAATTTTGCTTATTCTAAAGTGTGCTCTCTGTGAGTTTAACATAGTCACTCCAGGTTGTTAGATAGGACTATCATGATATATCTTTTTACATCCCTCTAGTCTTTTTACAAAAGTTTTGTTCAGGTATGTTACCATCTTTTCATTTCAACCTGGATTTTTCTATTTAAAGTGGGTTTTTTAATAGATAACCTAGTGTTGGGTCTCTCTCTCTCTCTCTCTCTCTCTCTCTCTCTTTCCCTTTTTTTTTTTCATTAACTTCAAATATCTCTGTCTTTTAATTGGTTTATTTGACCATGCACACTTAATTATTGATTTAATTGGGTTAATAATATCTAATATGATTGTAACTTTTTTTTTGTTTATCACACTTATTGTTTTGTTTTCCTCTTTTTCTGTGTTCTCTGAGCATTTTATGCGTCTATTTTATTCCTTGTTTCATCATATAATTTAAATATTCCCTTTTAGTTTGTTCAGTTGTTGCCTGAGATACTGATTGCAGTTTTTACTAATCCACATACACCTTTTAGTAACACTCTACTGCTACCTTTGTAATGTAGGAACTTATGGCAGAGTATTTCCAAATCTGCCCTTCCATCCTTGTGGGTATTGCTGTCATTTATCCATATTTATAATCACCTAATTGATTGTTAAATGTTTAGAAATAAACCAAAGTTCTCTTGGAAAAAAACTCCATAATATATCTTTTTTTTAGAGTTAATTTATTAAATTAAATATAGCATTAAGTCAACTTGCACAGCAACTCAGTGCTCATGCACATTTTCTGGAAATTAACCATCTTTGCCATATTTTGTCATTTTACCACAAAAGGTTGAGGAAAGCAACTAAAACATTTCATTTTTCTTTGCCTTCATGGTGTACCTTCTTGTTGTTTCTCCTTTGTCTTTTCCATTTTCTCCATCTTACTTTTCTTCTGTTTTTTTTTAATTTTTTTTATCTCATTGACTTTGCTCTTGAAGCCCTCCTGGGAAAACAAAGGAATCTTCAGGCAATGTGCCCCTAGTGCAAAGTTTAAGGAAAAGAAAATCCAGTAGCTGCAATTTTTCCTCACTGTCAATTCTCATGAGATTGCTGCAGAGAGGGCATCTAGAAGTCTATCCAGGCTACATATGTGATTTCAGAAGTTTTACAGTCATATTAAATATGAGAGTTTCATGATTTCTTAGAGTCAATACACTTTTTCCTGTGGGAATACATTTGACATCTGTGATAGTATAATGAAAGTCATCATGAACGTATATTAGATTTAGACCCTTTTGAATTCTGTTTCTACACAAAGTGCAGTAAATCACTATAATCATAATGATTTTTCTATACTATTGCTTTCATGTTATTAAATTTGTCTACCAGTATATTATCTATTCTAAAATAAGGTCTAATATTACAATAAGTGGAATAAATTAGGGTGAGCCTACATATAATGTCCAAATTATTCAGCTTTGTTAATAATTTTATTAATTTTTCAATCTATCAGTTTAGCTTATCTGGTTAATATAGTCATGTATAACATATGCATGATTTTTTTTTTCTTTTATGAGTCAGAGTCTCACTCTGCCACCCAGGCTGGAATGCAGTGGCATGCTCGTGGCCACTGCAGCCTCAACCTGCTGGGCTAAGGCGATCTTTCCACATCAGCCTTCAAAGTATCTGGAACTACAAGCACACCTCACCACACCCAGCTAATTATTCTTTATTGTAGAGATGAGCTCTCACCAAATTGCCTAGACTTGTCTGGAACCCCTAGGCTCAGGCTTTCACCTCCATCTCCCAAAGTGCTGGGATTACAGGTGTGAGCCACTGTACCCAGCAACATATGCATAATTTTACATTCACTTATAATGCAATATAAAAAACACTCTGAATTTAAAAAGACTATACTAAAAAGGTTTATGATAATAGTGAAAGTTAGTATTTACTGAATGCTTGCAGTGTTGTCAGAACTATTTTTCATGCTTAACAAGCACTGCATTTAATCCTCTCAGCAAATCTATATTGTGGATTTCATTTTAAACTCCATTTACAGTTTTGGAAAATGAGGTTCAGGGAGGTTAGGCAAACCTCTTAAGAGTTGCCAGAGTTCACAGGAAGGAGATAAGTTTTAACCCTGGCAGCAATTTAAATTCAGAGCTGAGTTTTTTTAAAAACAAAACAACATTTTACTCCTTGTTGAAAAGGAAGTAAATATTATTTCCTTCATAAAATAAATTCTGTATACACAGACACATGTACATGCAAATGCATGAACATACATCACATGGTCGTAGGATTGTTTTCTGGTCAAGTTTGTATTTCGCCAGTTAAACTGAGTCCTGCATTAAATAAAATTATTTTCAAATCAGAATAGTAACCCCTAGCATTATCTGCTTAAATTTTTATTTAAATTAACATTGTGTGAATGCCCCAACATATAAAGATATAGTGATTTGAAGCAGAAATAGTAACCAATTACTTCAATTTTAAAACACAATATTTTAAATTATCTTTGATTCTGTGAAAAATGTATATGTGCTTTAAATATTGTTAATTTGCTGATAGGTGTACACCAATTTTTAGGTGATACGCTAGTAAAAATTTTATCTGGATTATGAATAGAAATACATATGTGGAATGAAATTATAACATTGTTTAGTAGTGATAGTTTTTCTCACAAAATAAATTAAATCAAATTTCTGCAGAATATTTGATTAAATAGGTTACAATAACAAATATGAACAAATATTTTTAAAATATTTGTTTTTAAAAGTCAAGTCAATTAACAGTTGTATGACAAAATTATTTTTTGACTTTATCTTTTGTTCACAAAATGTTTTTCTACAATATTTGCATTATAATAGTTGAACCAATAATTGGAGAACATAGTTTATAAAATAATTTAAAATAAGTTCAAAAATATATATCACTGCCTTATAATATATTTGGAAAAGAATGTCTGATTCATAAAGATTCAAACGACAGAGCTTTCACAGTTTCTCCTTCCCTCTTTCTTATAGGTTTTAAAAAATATGTTGTTACATATGTTAAATATGTTAAACTTTTCAAAGGAGTTTAACAATAAATAAATTAGAAAAGTAAAGAGAATGGACAGAAAACAAACAAACAAGAATGACTCTACCAATTCTGCTGACATCTAATTTGCTAGTATTAATTGAAAACCTTCCTGGGAAACAAAACCTGTCCACTTACGCAGAGTTCCTATTCAAGTTTTCCATGGGAAAACCAGTCTGTCTACCTAGGTTCATGGAAGCTCTCCCTCAGTTAGTTAAAATAGAAATGGACCCCTGTGCTAACCCTGATGGATACACTTCTCAGATCTCCATTGCAGGGTCATATAGTTGACTGAGGGTCCCAACTACGGCATTCTCAAAGTCATTGCTGTGGCTCACTCTCCACAGGTGGAGGTCATTCGATAACTGAGTGAGGTTGAAATACTAAGACAATCCCATTCCTGGGAGATGTGAGATTCCTGTCAGAAGACATTGTTTTAGAACTAAATAATGAACTCATTAAACTTTCTTGAGAAATGCACTGCAGCATAAAACACTTCCAACTAACTTTCCTTCTTCCTATCTTTCTTTCTGTCATCTCTCCTTCACTCAGAATCAGACTGCAATTGTGATTTTCATGGTTCTCCCAGCCTTTTGTTCCCTCCTCATTTTCTCTTAGTGATGTTTCTCAGGGAACCTAGACGAACATAACAAAAAAATATATATATAGATAAATATAATATATGCATATGTATACATATGTATATATATTCTACTATAAAAATGAATTTAAAGTAAATTATTTTATGTATAAACTGTTTTATAAAATAGATAAAAATAAATTCCCTTTAATATATTGTGTTATCAAATAAATTTTAAAATAAATTATAAATACTTTAAGATACATATGTAACATAATTTATTTTTAGCTCCATGAAATTATAAAAGTATTTCAGAGGTTGCTGCTTACTTTTTTTGCCAACTATTCTCATACATTTTCTTCCTTTTTTTCAGTTTTTTTTTTATAAGTAGATTGTGGTAAATTTTCATCTCCTAATAACATTGCAAAAGTATATAATTGGGTAATGTTTTAGTAAGCGTATAGAGTTGTAAGCCATCACACAATCCTGTTATGGAACATTTCCATCACCACAAAAGTGACTTTGTGCATGCTTCCAGTCAGTGCTCACTCCAATTTCCTGGTGCCTGGAAACTACTTCAGTGGGATCATTTATGGTCTCATTATCCCCCCTACTAACTTGGTGAAAGAGGGCATGAACTACTTGAACACAAAACACTGGACACTGACAGATGATATTGATAGAAATTCATTAGTTACATAGACTCACAGCCTAGGAAAGGAAGACATTGGCCACACAGAGATGCCCTCTGAAACAGAGAAAACCAATAAGGACTCTGGGAGGAAGGCTTTGTATAACAGGAAAACAGAATGTCCTTTTATTCATATGGCAGGATGGGGTTGATTTGTTCGAATAATTTTTGTGGACTGGCAAGGAAGTGAAGCCATTAGGTTAGGGACCAGGTGGAGGCAGTTTTGGTCTGACTGACAGGTGAGCTAGCTAGGTGCAGACTCTTTCTCTTTGGGCAAGGACATATCTACCAAGAACAGGAAACATACGTTTTGGCCTTGAGACCTTAAGAGGCTCAAAGGTATTAAGATAGTACTTACTAACCCTAACAGTACTTAAAATTTTAGGCCATACAATGCAATTTATGTCTATGTTTCTTCATTTAACTTGACATTTATGAGGTTCATTTATGTTATAATACATGTATCATATAGTACATGTAACACAAAAAATTAGTTGTCTAATTTTTTAAATTGCTGAATAGTATTTCACTTTATATATTAAATGCCTTTTGCTTATGTATCTGTGGAAGAATCTTGTGGTTGTTTTTTGCATTTGTTAACAAAGAACAAAGCTACAAAAACATTTTTAAGTAGTAGTAGTAGTAGTAGCAGTAGTGTGTGTGTGTGTGTGTGTGTGTGTGTGTGTGCGCGCGCATATAAGTTTTCAATTCTCTTGGGGAATACCTAGGAGTGAAATTACTGGGCCATTTGTCAAGTTTATGTTTTACTTCTTAAGAAACTACCAGACTGTTCTAAAGTGGCTATATGATTTTACATTTCTTCCAGCAATTTTTGAGGGTTCCAATTTTCTCTACTTCCTCACCAAAAACTTGATGTTGTCAATATTTTATTACAGCCATTTTAATGGATATGTAGCTATATTATATTGTGGTTTTAATTTGCATTTTTCTAATGCAATAAAAATAACCAAAACAGAATTAGTAAATACAGGATAAAATAGTACTCTAATGAAGGACCTATGAGTCTTCTCTTAACAAGAAAAAACAGTAAAGCTTTTCAGTGCCCTGTTTAGGCATAGGGACAAGAAATTCTACTGGGAACCTCGTTTCATTTGTGAATCAAGCTTTTATAGCACAACTTGACCAACGAGAAAGTTTTAGAGAATAATGGCTTGAAGGTCGTAGAATCCTTATATATGAGAAAATGAAGTTCCTTGACAAATTGCATTGCTCTGCTGTGAAAATTGTTCACATTCTCATAATAGTGGAAATCTTGTTAATTTGTTTATAGCTTTAGAACCATACTTACTACAAAACATCTAGGATTTAATTATGGTTATAAAAACACATGTTAATGCTATCAACATTGTCAATGGATAAACTGAACCACTGTTTATTTTTTCCTTCATTTGAAACCATTTGATTTGGTCTTTGCTAAAAATAAAGCAAAATCAAATAAATTAGAGATGGACATACAATGGGAATATGAGTATACTTAACTTTTTCAAAGATTTAATACTAATTTTTTCATTCAATATAGCAATGAAATGTGATATTTCACAGTACTGCTTGTTCCTTGACACGAAACAACTTTTTATTCTCTGATCTTAGGCTATTTCTCCCTGATGAGAAGTGGAAGGAGAAAAAGAACTAAAATAACCAGAGGGATTCCCAACTATAAGCAGACATTGCATTAGAGTTTCTAAATATCTTATCTCTTTAATCCTCACAATAAGCCTGCTAGGAAGAGATTTATCTTTTTATAGTAGACCAGAATCATTTTTAGTTTACCAGTTAGGAGACTAAGTTAGGCTCTCCGTAAGGAAATTTGCTATAAGAGAACTATCTTTATTCACTTAAGCATCAAAAAATATTAGTATATTTACACAGATAGCAAGCTTTATTTTCTCTTAGTTACCTCACTATATCAAATAAATAAAGTATAATCTCCTTTAAATCCAATACAAGTACCAGAATAACTTTTATTAAATGTAAAAATATGGATCATTCAATAAAGCATTCAGATTCTTTAGTTACTTTATTTTTTCTTCAAACAATCATATTGTAATCAGCAAAAATGCACACCAATGCATGCCTTTTATATAAAAACACACTATTTAATATTTTTCCTGATGAAATAAAATCTGAACAGGCAAAATTTGCTTTATATGACTTGGTTGTTCTCAAAATGGGTCTTATTATGTGACACTCTTATATCCAAAAAGATTATGTCCAGAAGTTGTCAAACGTTGACTCATCACCAAATCAAGCCATTACTCTGTTTGTTTTTATAAAGAAAGTTTTGTTGAAATACAGCTGTATTCATTCACTTACTTATTGTCTATGCATATGTTTTCATGCTATAGCATCAGAGTAAGTGAGTATGCAGAAATCATTTGGTCACAACACCTAAAACATGTATGGATTTGTTTTTTACGGAAGATATTTAGCAATCCCTATTCTAAGATATTCTGCCCTTTAAGTTTTCCAAACAAGATTCTAAGTCCAATTCTTTTCTAAAAACATCACAATTTAATACTTCTACCTCTATTTGCTCTACAAACTTAATGGCTTAAGTAGTTATCTTATCCACATATTGTATATGATATACTTCTCTGGACATCTGACCTTTAATTAATATAGTCATATCTGATGTGCCAATACAATTAGAAAATAATATTTACTTACAAGGATAAAAGTTATACAAGCTACTGTTCTTGAATTTTCTTATTGTATGAGAACTAATGGTTGTGAACACACTAGGTACTCAAAATTTTTAACTTTCACTCAAACTAAGCCTTTAGGGATTTTTTACTCCTCTACTGAAATGCTAAATTCTTTGAGTAAAACAAAATTAACTTAGACTATTCTAACAAAGCTAGAGATTATTCTTTGTATTTTAGGTTTGTTGAAAATAATTAAATCATCAGTAATTTCTGTACTCTTACATGTATAAAACAACTGTCTGGAAATTAAAAAAAAAAAGAACTAGACTCTGTCAGTGCTAATGAATGAAACATGTGGAACAAGAAGAAAAAACTGTGATAGGCAATGTATTATCCATGAAGCCTGTGACATGAAACAGAAAAAGACAAAGAGAGGAAGAACCACTACTTATTTATCCTAGTAGAGAAGAGTATTCACCAAGGAATTCTGCCCATTCAGAATAACATTTTCTTGGTTCAAATGAATTAGCACATTTCTTTGTCATAAATGTATTTACCTGTTTCCTTTAACTTCAGCTAAATTTAAAGGGTATTAGTAGCTGAGAAATCTGTACTGAACAAATTAGGCAATAGTTTTTAGCAAACAATTGCAATTGTACCACAGTCTGACCTTATAGGAAATCCCAGATTAGATTTAAAATTAAAAAGATTCAGAGAAATTAATAAATAATCATATGTAGCCTGCATATTTAATGTGAGTAAAAAAAAGTGTAATCATATCCAATAATATACATTTGGCATGCTGTATATTAATCTGGTATAAAGTTAATGGCATTTTAATACATATTGAGTCAGGATATATTTAATGAAGCAAGAACAAGTCTGCTCAAGTTACTACTTAATGTGTAATTAACCTTTGACATCTAATTAAGTGTATTTCTTTCATAAATGTATATGTCAGAAGTTATTTAGAAAAAATACTGATGGAGCATGGTAAGATTTATTAATAAGGTTAAGAATGATTATTTTCAGTAATGTGTGAATATTCTATACAGAAAATCCGTGTACTGCTTCAGAAAATTTGAAATTTATTTTAAAAATACATTATTTATTTAGTACTCATATAAAAATGAAAAAAAATTGTAAAATAAAGCCCTTCTTTCCATCATTTTAGGTATTTATAAGTATTTATTAAGCAATCACTTGCATATTCCTCATTAAAACCAAATAATATTAGTACCTGAACTTAATCGAGGTTTAAAATATAAACACTGCTCTTTACATACTTTCTTCATATAAATTCTTAATAATTAGATTTGGTTGGCAGAAAAATACTTCCTGGGACCTAATATTTCAGGAAAATGTAACATATTCAGACTTGTTCATTTCTCTAGTCATCAGTTTATTTATGTGATTGACGGCACTTAACATCCTTGAACCCACCCTGTTTTTCTAAGTGGTTTTACTTAACCATGTTGTTTGGGTAAGATGCGTATTTGAAAATAGTTTGAAGTTTTATTTCTACTCTTCTCTTACAAAAGTAATGGGTTCCAAAAATCAATTTGACTTTAACATTAGTTTTAATCTTTTTTATCAAGTATTGCTTTTTGTACATTAAGTGCTTAATTGTTGCTTTACCACTCACATTTTCTAATTATCTCTTTTTTTTCATGAAGATTGAAACTCAAGAATTTTTTCTTGGTCAAGATAAAAGTAATATGATGCCTTGTGTTGCATTATGCCTTGGGGAAGATGAGTGAAGGACATTAAGTGTCAAATCATGACTCCTCCATTGTGTATTCTGTATTGTGCATTCACAGCATTTTCAAAAGTTACACATACACACTATTTCACCTAATTTAACTTTGTTAGAAGGTTGTTTTATCTCTTTGTTTTTCAACTTATCCTCTGTAACATTTACTGTCATGAAGACCGTGAGAAATTAAAAGCTAAAGTTATGTACATCTCAAAAATCAGGAGCATGAACTGTTGGTATTCTAACATTAAACACTCCTTTGGCACAGTAAAAAATATAAGGAAAATATATGCTTGATATGTAAGATAGATCACATTCATCCACACTGTATAGTTATGAATCTTTCCTGTCATTGTTCAAAAACTTATTTTAGTAACTAAACAGTTAAAAATGTAAGTAAGATTAAGTGACCATTATTTATACAGATAGTATAAAATAAAGATATATTAACTAGGTATAAGGTTATTAACTAAGTAACTGAAAAAAGAGAGACAGTGAGAGGAAGAGAGAGAGGGAGCAAGGGAGGGAGAGGGAGAGAGAGACAGAATATCCCATTGACACTCAAAGGAATTGCAAACAGAAAGGATACAGAACAAGAAGACCACAGAAAGTATGTGTGAAAAATTGTTCCCTTCCTCCTTCTCCATGCTTTCAAGTACCCATTAATGGGCTTTCTTGGTACAGTCTAATACGGAGTCAACTGCCAAAGCAGAAATGTGATTTACAAAGTCATGTTCTATGCAAAAAAATTGTGGGAGGATAGTTGAAAATAATAGATTAACAAGAAGTCAGTCCATCTCTTAGGCTGATCAATTTTAATATGCACATTTTAACACATATATGATTGTTTTGAAATAATCTGAAACTCGAATCAAATTTGATAATAAAGTACAATTTTACCCATGAGTTGAATATAGCATGATGAAATAGTTATACCATGCTCTATCACCTCTGAATAAATTGTGGGTGTATGTTTTCTACAAACAAATATATTTTCTAACATAATTAACAGAATCAGAATATTGACATTGACACATTCTAATATTCAGACCTCAATCAACTTTCAACAATTGTCTTAATATGTACTTTATAGCAAAATGATCCAGTTCAGGGCCTGGTATGGTGGCTCATGCCTATAATCCCAGAATTTTGGCACTTCAAGGCAGGAGGATTGTTTGAGTCCAGGAGTTAAAAATCAGCCTGAGTAATATAGTGAGACCTTATCTCTACAAAAAAAAAATCAAAAAATTAGCTGGGCATGGTGGTGCATACCTGTAGTCTCAGCTACTCAGGATTCTGAGGTGGAAGGATTGCCTAAGCCTAGGAGGTAGAGGTTGTGGTGAGTGGTGAGCAGTGATCACGCCACTGCACTACTGCCTGGGTAACAGAGTAAGACATTGTCTCAAAAAGAAAAAAAAAAGTCTCCAGTTCTGAATAATCGCATACTGTTTTCAATTACTGTGCACCTTATTTTCTTCAGTCTGGGATCATTCTTGAGACTTTATTACTGACCTGAATAACTTCTAAAACTATGAAACACTCTTTTGTAAAGTGTTCCTAAGTGTGGAAAACATTTTGGGTATATACATTGTCTGTTTGTTTGTTTCAGATTTTCTCATGATTAGATTGTTACTATGCATCTTTGGTAATAATATAACACAATCACTGCTGTGTTCTCATTATGTCTTGTCCTTGGTGTAGGATTTCAGTGTGTGCCAAAACTCATCTCTTTGTTAAAACTGTTTCTACCCCTTCACTTACAGAAAGTAATTTTGTTTTCCTTTGTAATAAATACTGAGGGAAGACACCTTGAAACCATGTAAGTTTCCAATTTTATTAAATCTTTAATTACTTCTATTTATATATATCAATAAATATATATATGAACTCTTGGGTTTCTGTTTTATTCAATGATATATAATGTATTATAATAATCGTTTAGTCCATTTTATGATGCTTATAACAAAATACCTAAAATGGCTAACTTATAAAGAAAATACATTAATCTTTTACAGTTACGAGACTGAAAGAGGCTGAAATGTCCAAGGTCAGTCGAGGAGGCACATCTAATGAGAGCCTTTTTCCTGGTTTGGGCCCTCTGCAGAGTATCAAGGTGACGCAGGGCATCACATGGTAAGGTCAATGAGTGTTCTTACACACTATCTCAGGTCTCTCTTTTTCTTCCCATAAAGCCAAAATTTTTCCTCCAGTGATAACTCATTAATACATTAATCCACGAATAAATTAATCTCATGATTCAATCACTTCTGAAAGGCACCATGTCCATCATTCTTTGAGTACTTCTGTATTTTCTGACATATCAAGATGCTTCAGGCCCAGACCCACAGCCACTGTAGCCTTGACCAGCAGGACTCAGGTGAACCTTTCACCTCAGCCTTCCAAGTAACTGGAACTACAGGTGCACACTACCACGCCTTGCTTATTTTTTGATTTATTGTAGAGACGAGATCTCAGCAAGTTGCCCAGGCTGATCTCGAATCCCTGAGATTATGCAATCCTTCTAGCCTCGACCTCCCAGAGAGCTGAGATTACAGGTTTGAGTCACCATGTGCCCGGCGCATTTTGTACTTTTTATGCCCATCAATGAAAAGTCTTTTAAAAGTTCATTTGAAATGCAATAAATAACACTCATGTATCCACAGGCACACAATCCTTTAATAGGCTCAAGAAAATACCCAAGTTGAGACATCAAGACAAAAAGGAAATACAAAGAGGAAAAAGCAAAACTGGATGTTCAGGTAATGTCAGACTGTCTAATACACCTGTGATCAGATCCCAGGGAGAGAAGATAGAGATATATATGGTAAGAGAACATTTTGAGAAGAAAGTATTTTAGGAGAAAAGATAAACTCCAATTTCATTTAATTTCCCAACTCCATTTAAGATAATCTTTATACTGACTCCAAATAAGGTCAATATAACAATTAAAAATAACTAATGAAACTTTGCAGCAAACACATACACAAAAATCTTACATAAATAGAAAATTGAATAAATAGACAAACTCATATAGATTTTAATGTCACTGAATATCTATCTATCTATCTATCTGTCTAGTCTATTCATCTGATATAAAGATATTACACTATGACTTACAAAAATTTATCCAGAAATACAAAATTGATATAATCAGGAAATTAATCATTTTAATTATCAATATTAATAGATTAAAGGGCAAAAATTACATGATAATATGGATCTTATTTATAGGAAACTCATTTCATGATTAACATCTTTTTATGACAAAATATCTTACCAAAAAAAATCATCTGGCAAATGTATAATTAAAATTCACATCAAACATAATATTTAAAGAAGAAACATGGGCAGTTTTTCTAACTAATCATGATGTCCACTTCAATGCAACCTTGTTATGAATTGTTAGGCACTGCAGTAGAAGGAGAATGAGATAAAACTCACAAGGTT
This sequence comes from Tarsius wallacei, assembly GCA_963574415.1. Lineage (NCBI taxonomy): Eukaryota > Metazoa > Chordata > Mammalia > Primates > Tarsiidae > Tarsius > Tarsius wallacei. The sequence continues at coordinate 6,085 of CAUYQG010072371.1, read as the reverse complement.
TGAAAAGAAAGAAAACCATAGTCTCTACATTATTTGGAAAAGGAAAGAAAAATTGCATCATTTTCAGGCAATAAGACTGTGTGTATATAAAATCCAAAAGAACCTAGAGATAAATTTACAGAATTACTAAGGCTGGATACAAAAATCAATACATAAATTCACTCACATTTCACGTAATAACAACAATCAGGAAAGGTATATTTTACAAACAAAACAAATGCATCATTAAAATATGTGGTACTGAAAAATGGATAGAAAGCAAACTTCATTGAGGAATATAAGGAAGAGCTAAATAAACGGGGAGACACATTTTCATGAATTGTTAGACTCAATTTTGTCAGGTTGTTCATTTTCTTCAAGGTATGCAAAAGATGAAATGTATTACAATTAATACACTAAATCTAAGTGTGAAAATGGATAGACTTGCATATTCTACATACTAACAAAACCCATAAAACCTTGGTAATTAGAATAGAGCGTTATTGGCATAAGGCTGGGAAAATATACAAAGGTTCAAATTAAAGAACCCAGAGACAGATTTATGCTTACATGGACACTTGATTTGTAACAAAATTGACATGGCTAAATAAAAGGGAAAGGAAAATCTTTCAAATTTTATTAGAATATTAGTTATCTATATGAAATAAATAGTTTAATGGAGTGTTTTTAATATAAAATTCGGTTACAATTGGATTATAAGTCATAGGCAAAATAATAGAAAATACAAGAGAATATCATGATGGACTCAGAAAAGATTTATGTATTTTTATACAAGAAATTGATCATTAAGGGCAAAAATAACATATTTGACCTTATTCACATAAAAAGTTCATGAAGTATCCGCCTTAAAATATACAGGTTTACCAACAACAGATGCTGGCAAGGATGTGAGAAAAAGGAAGCTTCTACACTGCTGGTGGGAAAGCAGACTAATGCAACCTCTTTGTGAGACAGTGTGGCGATTTCTGAAAGAACTAGAAATTGACCTTCCATATGACCTAGCAATCCCCCTGAGGAACTCAAGTCATTCTACCAAATAGACAACTACACATGCATATTTGTTGCAGCTCTATTCACAATAGCAAAAACATGAAACCAATCGAAGCTGGACTGGATTTTAAAAAGTGGTACATATATACAATAGAGTATTACACAGTCATAAAGAAGGACAAACATATAGACTTCACAGCAACTTGGATGGATTTAGAGTCTATCATATTCAGTGACCTGTCATAGAAACAAAGAACAAAGTACCTTATGTTCTTACTCAGAAGCAAAACTTGAACAATTATCATAATACTATAAGAAAGGGATTAGCAGTTGAGGGAAACTGCCAGGGGAGGGAAGGGCACACCTCATCAACAAGAGTACCTGTATAATGAACATTTGTTTACCTAACCCTTAATTGTACCTCATATCTTTAAAATAAAATAAATAAAATAAATAAAAAACAAAGCCAAGAAAAAAATATAGATTTGCTAGGTAATAAACCTGAAAGGATACTTGCAGCAGATATACCTCCAAAAGAATTCATTTTGAATATTTACGAAAACTGCAAATAAGTGATTGTTAAATAACAAAGTGTAAGTAAGTAGTTGGCAATATCCTACAGGAGATATTTCACAAAGAAAAAATACAAATGGCAAATACACAATTTTTTTTTCTCACAAGCTGGATAGCTGAGATGAAAATGTTTGATAACATAAAATTTTATCAAGGATGTAGACTAACAAGACCTCTCAAGCACTGTAGAGTTGCTAGCGACAAGTAACTACTTTGAAAATAGTGTGGCAGTACCTAGCAAAGCTGAAGATACACATTTTCTATGACTCAGGAATTCTACAGAAAAAATTGATTTTCCCCCATCTGGAGGCATGTTCAAGAATGTTAATAGCAATATTATTTCTAAATGCCAATGTAAGAAACAATCAAAATAGTCAAAAATCATAGGAATCAGTAAATCATGGTATATGCATAAAATGTAATAATAATCTACCACAACAAAAAATTCTAACTGTAGCCTCACACAAAAACTTGGTTGACTATCATGAACAAAACAATTGTGTAACATGCTAGAATTGTATTCTAATTATATTTGTCTAATTCTATATTCCAATAGAATCCAACTGATTCAATTTATTTAAATAACACAAAAACATTAGGTTTATGGTTGCATATTGAAGTGACAAAAATTTAAATGAGAACAAGCGATGTAAAATTCAGGACACCCTTAATTCTGGTACGGATAAGGGGTTTGTGACCAGGAAAGGGCAATGGTGTGTGAGGGTATTGACTGTTTTCTAGTCTTTGATCTGCATATTTGCTTATAATTGCATAAGCAGTACCTACATATTGTTTCTGTTTTGTTAATGTGCTATATTTTACAATGAAAGATATATACACATTTTAATTTGGGGTATTTCATTTTTTTCAACCCATCAACACTTGAAAAGTAGGGTTTATTATTATTTATTTAATAAATTGAAGAAGTTTTTAAGTGAATGTTTTTGTATTCTTTTTTTTTCTTGTCATGATATGATTTACTTTCAAGAGCAGAATATCTACCTTAGAGGTATTGAAAGGTGGTGGTGTGGCATTAAAAGCTTATTAGGTAAAATTTGAACTCATGAAAATAGAGAATACAATTGTGATCATTAGAGATTGGAGGGGAGGTAGAGAAGGGAGGATGGGGAGAGAATGTTTAATGGTACAAAATTACATCTAGACTGGAGGAATAAATTCTGGTCTTCTGCATTACTGTAGAGTGAATATGGTTAAATATAATTCATTGTATATTCTCAAAAAGCTAGAAGAGAGGATTTTGAATTTTCACAACCCAAATGATAAATTTGTTTGTAGTGATGAATATGCTAGTTACCCCAATTTATTGGATCATTACACTACATACATGCATCAAAATATCACTCTGTATCCCATAAATATGTACAAATACATGTCAATTAAATATAAAATATTGTTAAACTAATGATATCAAACAATTTATTATTTTTTAACAAATGCTTTCTAATGTCCTTGTTTTTAAAAGAAATTTAAAAACTGCTTCAATAATATATGCAACTTACTTCTATTGTCATTTATTTTATGTATAATTTTTTCATATTTGCTGAAGACACTTCATATTTTTTAAACTTTGTGCATTCAAAAATACTGTGAATGTAGCAATTTAGTTGATCTCTTCAAAATAGACTACCTGTTCCTAAATTTATGAATTGCTTGATAGCCCGGCACCCTGGCTCAAGCCTATAATCCCAGCACTTTGGAGTACTGAGGCGAGAGAATTACCTGAGCTTCCGGGTTTGAGACCAGCCTGGGTAACATAGTGAGGCCTCTTCTCCACAAAAAAAAAAAAAAAGAAAAGAAAAGAAAAAAAGAAATTAGCGAGGCGCGGTAGCCGCACCTGTAGTTCTGGCTACTTGGAAGGCTGAGGTGGAAGGATGGTTGGAACCCATCATTGCCGCTTGGGTGGCCGTGAGCATGCCACTGCGTACAGCCCTGGGTGAGGGAGGGAATCTCCAACTCAAAAAAAAAAAAAAAATTACCCTTGATATGCCCGGATTCGAGAATGACATGGTTTGTGTATTATGTAAAGAATGACCAAGGATAGAAAATAATCCCCTTTTACAGTAGGTCAATGGTTGCTCTATATTAAGAAAAGTTCGCTTATAAAGAGGGAGAGAGAAAATAGGAGTGAGTGCATGAGCATGCTAAGGAAACTTCAGACTACTTAATATGGGATATTAATGTGTGTTTAATTATATACTAAAATATATTTCAATCTAATCCTGTTTATAGATTCCCCAAATATATATTATTGATTAAATATTAACCATATTTAATATAAAAACTAAACCATCACCGTAGAATATATAGGGACAATGAAAAATAAATGTCTTGTCACATCTGGGTGAGAAATAGTCATGATTTAATTGAATTGTTGCTACCAAAGGAGCCTTGTCAATATTCTCTTTCTGTATACTTTGTTGCTCAATGATGATAAAAGAGAAACAGTAGGAATAATTTAAAATACTTTTTAATAATTATTTTTCTGTTTGATGTCTTCATGCAGCTTTAATCAGTGCAAATTAGTTCCTACAGTATTAGCATTTTGTAATTTCTTAACAACATTCAACAGAATTCTAATTAGAATGCTTAAAAATAAATAGATAAGTAAATAGTCACAATTGTTATGCTATTGGTTAACAAAGTAAGAAAACAATGTATGAAAATGATCATGTTTTATTAACATTTATCTGTACTTTGCAATCTTAATGACTAACTAGTTCTCAGTTCTTTTGATCCTATGTCTTACTTATGACATATAAAGAGGCCTGCATTTCTCTAAAGGAACAATGCAACATTTCTAATCTTACCTTCTTCTGTCAAAGATATTTCCCTGAGCAACATAGGACTAATGAAGCCATCTAACCATAGCATATTTTTAAAGACTATTAGTATTATAAAATGTCTCACAAAATATTATTTACCTTTTGATTATTTTCCACTTATATTTCTCTAACTGATTGATACATTCACATGGCTCCAGCAATTATATCAATAGACATTTATACAGTAATAATTTTAAAAAATAAGTATATTGTTAGTACTATTCATTATCCACTATATTACATGCCTCATTATCCATGCCTTCAGAGGCAATCACTTTTAAATGCCTTCTTTATAACCTTCCAGGTTTTCTTTATTATGTAAGCAAGCAAGTTCAGTAAGAAAATAAGAATATATGTTCTTATTTCTCCACTTTATTATACAAAATAATGTTTATAACATAGCACCCGCTATCCATTCATCTGTGCATTGTATTCTTATAACTATTAATATATGGAAAAGTTTCTTGATTATGTATTATGTTTTTGACATATAATTTACCTGAAATAAAATGCAGAGATATTAAAAGTTAAATTTGATGAGTTTTGATTATTTTTTAATTTTTTTATTAAAAAGATGTGGGGTACAATTCAGGGTTAGGTATACAAACGTTGTTGTTGAGGTATGACCCTCCCTCCCCTAGCAGTTTCCTTCAGCTGCCAATCCCACCCCCTCCCTTGACAGTTTCCCACTACTGCCAATCACTTTCTTACAGTATTATAATTGTTCAAGGTCCGCTTATGTGTGAGAACATATGGTACTCTGTTCTTTGTTTCTGTGATAGATCACTGAATATGATCGACTCTAAATCCATCCAAGTTGCTGCAAAGTCCAAATGTTTGTCCTTCTTTATGACTGCATAACATTCCATTGTGTATATGTACCACATTTTTTTTTATCCAATCCAGCATCGATGGGCAACATGGTTGGTTCCATGTTTTTGCTATTGTGAATAGAGCTTCAACAAACATACGTGTGCAGGTATCTTTTTGTAGAATGATTTGAGTTCCGCCGGGTATATTCCCATTAGTGGAATTGCTGGGTCATATGGAAGGTCGATTTTTAGACCTTTTAGGAATCGCCACACTGTCTTCCAAAGAGGTTGCACTAGTTTGCATTCCCACCAGCAGCGTAGAAGTGTTTCTTTTTCTCCACATCCTCACCAGCATCTGTTGTTGGTTTTATTAATGATGGCCATTCTTACTGGTGTTAGGTGGTATATCAATGTGGTTTTGATTTGCATTTCTCTGATGATGAGCAAGGCTGAGCATTTTTTCATGTGTCTGTTGGCTGCCCGTATATCTTTTGAGAAGTGTCTATTCATGTATTTTGCCCACTTTTCAATGGGGCTGTTGGTTTTTTTTATTTCGGCGTGTTGAGTTCCCTGTAGATCCTAAATGTTAGGCCTTTGTCAGATATACAGTTGGCAAATATTTTTTCTCATTCTGTGAGCTGTCTCCCTGCTCTCTTGATGGTTTCTTTTGCTTTGCAGAAGCCCATTAGTTTAATGAGTTCCCACTTGTCTATCTTATTTCTTAAGGTATTGGCCATTAGGGTTCTGAATAGGAATAGGTTGCCAGTTCCAATTTCCATAAGGGTGTCTCCTGTGTTTTCTAATATTCTTAAAGTTTGAGGTTTTATGTTTAGGTCTTTGATCCATTTAGAGTTAATTTTTATGTAT
>CAUYQG010072370.1:0-12503 GCA_963574415.1 Tarsius wallacei | reverse complement strand
AAAACTAAACATACTCCTTCCATAGGATCCAGCAACCACTAATCTTTTTACTATCTTCAAAGTGTTGCCTTCCCCCAAATGTCATTCAGTATGTAGTCTTTTCAGCTGGCTTATTTCACTTAGAAATATTCTCTTACGTTTCCTCCATGTCTCTTCATGACTTGATAGCTCATTTCTTTATAACACTGAATAATACTCCACTATCTGGATGTACCACAGTTATTTATTCATGCACCAATTGAAGGACATCTTAGTTGGTTCGACAATTTGGCAATTGTGAATAAAGTTGCTTTAAACATCCATCTGCCAGTTTTTGTGTGGCGATAAGTTTTCAACTCATTTGGGTAAATACCAAGGATAGTGGTTGCTGGATCCTATGGAAGGAGTATGTTTAGTTTTGTAAGAAACTGCCAACCTGTCTTCAAAATTGAATGCACTGTTTTGCATTTCCATAAGCAGTAAGTGATAGCTCTTGTTACTCCACGTCCTCACCAATATTTAGTATTGCTAGTGTTTTGAATTTTGGCCATTCTATAGATGTATAGTGATATATCATTGTTGTTTTAATTTGCAATTCCCTGATGACATACGATGCTAAGTATCTTTTATTTATTTATTTAGCTTTTTGCCAATTTATTTTTTCTTTAACTTTTTTTTAATTTTAATTTTAAAGATGTGGGATACAATTCAGGGTTAGGCATACATGTGGTTATTTACAGGTAAAGTCTGGGCCTCACTTTGGTCCCCACTTCACCTGGTTTGAGATCAGGTACCTTTATTGATGAAGTGTATCCCCCTGCTCTCCTGGCAGTTTTCTACTTATTTCCTCTATGTTTATCTTCTTTGGTGAGGTGTCTCTGTTAAAGTCCTTGGCTCTTTTTAAAATTAGTGTGTTTTCTTACTATTGAATTTTAAGAGTTCTTTGTATATTTGGGATAAAAGTTCTTTACCAGATGTGTTTTTTTTTTTTTTTTGCAAATATTTTCTCCCAATCTGTGGTTTAACTTCTCATTCTCTTCACATTGTCCTTTACAAAGCAAAAGCTTTTAATTTAATGAAATACATTACTTTCATGGATTTTGTTTTTGGTATTGTATCTGAAAAAGCTATCACCATACCCAAGGCCATCTAGGTTTTCTCCTACGTTAGCTATCTAAGAGTTTCATGTTTTGCATTTCCATGTAGGTCTATAATCCACTTCCAGTTAATTTTTGTGAAGAGTGTTAGCTTTGTGCCTAGATTCAGTTTTTGCATCTGATGTTTCCCAGCACCCTTTGTTGAAAACACTATTTTTGCTCTAATATATTGCCTTTGCTCCATTGTCAAAGATCAAGTGTCTCTATTTATGTGGATCTATTTCTGGGCTCTCTGTTCTGTTACATTGATCTATTTGTTTATTTTTTTGGCAATAGTCTGGATTGCTGTAGCTTTATAGTAGGTCATAAAGTTAAGAAATGTCATCTTTCAATTTTGTTCTTCTTCTTCAATATTGTTTTTGCTATCTGAGTCTTTTGCCTCTCCATATAACCTTCAGAATCAGTTTGTCAGCATCCACAAATAACTTCTTTGGATTTTTTATTGGAATTACATTGAATTGACAGATTAAGCTGGAAAGAACTGACATCTTGACAGTATTGAATTTTCATATTCATGAGCAGAATAATTCTCCATTTATTTAGTCCTCTTTGATTTTGTTTTTAAGAGTTTTATACTTTTCCTTGCAGATATCTTGCTGAATATATGTCTATTTCATTTTGGGGGTGCAAATGTAAATGATGCTTTTATTTCAAATTCTACTTTTTCATTCTTGGTATATAGAAAACTGGCTGACTTTGATATATTAACTTTGCATTCTGTGACTTTCCTATAATTGTTCCAGAAACCTTTTGTCAATTATTTTGGCTTTTCCATATTGACTATAATGTCATCTGCATAACAAGACAGTTTTATTTCTTCCTTTTAAATCTGTATAACTTTCCTTTCCTTGTCTTATTGCATTAGCTAGTACTTCTTGTTGAAAAAAGTGGTGAGAGGGGATTTCCTTGCTTTTTCCTGATCTCAGTGAGAAAGCTTAAATTTTCTCACTATTTTGTATGATGTTAGGTATAGGCTTTTTCTAGATTTCCTTTATCAAGTTAAACCTCTCTATTTGAAATTTACTGATTTTTTAAAAAATCATGATTGGATGTGAGATTTTGCCAAATTCTTTTCCTGCATTTATTTAGATGATTATTTGATTTTTCTTCTTTAGTCTGATGATATAACTGATATATTAATTGATTTTGGGATGTTAAACCAGTCTTGTATATCTGGGACAAATCCCACTTGTTCATGGCATACAATCCTTTGTATACACTGTTGGATTTGTTTTGTTAATATTATGAGGATATTTGCATCTATGTTTATGGGGGATATTGATTTGTGGGCTTTTTTGCTTGTAAAGTCTTTGTCTGAGTTTGGTATTAGGGTAATGCTGGCTTCATAAAATGAAGTAGGAAGTATCCCTTGACTTCTATTCTTTAAGATATTTTGGAGAATGGTTGGTAGAATTCATCAGTGACCTAGTGTTTTCTGTTTTGAAGGGATATTAATTATTCATTTATATTCGTTAATACATATAGGCCTATTCACATTGTCTATTTCATTTTTAATTAGGAAAAAAACTCAAATACTTAAGAGTCATTCTGGATTTTGGTTTCAGCTATAGATATTTTCCCCAGAATATTTATTGGCTTTTAACACTTCTCCTACAGTTAATTCGACATTTTAAAAAATCATCTCACCTTTATGAAATCACATGAAAGCATTCAACTTAGTTTTCATATAAGCTACTTTTCCTCTCTTACATTGTTATAATTGCTTTTAAAGTATTGATTAAATTATGCAATTACCAGAACATGTACAAGTACAATGAACAGATATTATAACAAACACTAATAATTCCTGGTAAACTTTCAGCTCCATGAATGAGTGGAACAACAATATAGTAGCCTGCTGGCCTTTAATTGTAAGAACACCCTGGGTATCAGTGGCTTGCTTTACAGAGACAACGGAAAGCACTGGTTAATTTGATAAGTTATTAAACAGATACATGTTTGTTAAAGGAGGTCATATATATGATATATAAAGTGTTATGGTACTAAAGAAACCTGAACTAGGAGACACAGGCGACTTGACATTTATTATCTCTCACTTACTCTTCCAGGACTTCAGTTATTTCACTGTATAGTGGTGAAACACTGAAAGGGTGTTCTAGCATAGGGAATTTCTTGGGATTCTTTGGTGGGGTGGTAGAGGAAAAAGGAGAGGGGGAGAAAAACACATTTAAAGTGCACTTAAAAAACTTTGCATATATTATGTAATACAATGCTATCTTTAGATTATATAACTCTTAAGTTCTCACTTTAATCAATGCTAATTAAAAATCTGCTCCTTTAAAGCAAGAGTATTTTTACATCACAACAGAGGGCTGAAAATAATGGCATTTTAAACTGATTATAACAAAAATAAATTTTAAAAAAATTCTGCATGCTGGATGTCTTTACTGATCCCTTGTTAATACAATAGTCTTATGCATGTATTGCTTGTTTTAGTATTGAGATCACGTTTTACCAAATGTTAACTTGGTGTGTGTGTGTGTGTGTGTGTGCGTGTGTGGGTGTGTGTATGTGTGTTTTGTGAATACTGCTAAGTCTGAAAGATCAAGTTTCAAGGTGGAGAGAAAGATAATTAGTAACACCAGAGGAAGAAAGAGGTAAATTGTGGGTCAGTCCAGAGTTGGTATCTAATAGTAAGAATAAAACAAAAGGCAATTAGTAGTACTTGTCAATCTTTACTTGGAATTATGTAGCAATCTTGATGTTTTATCAATTTCAGACAACATACTATTGAATAACTAATTGTGCAGGCTTGAAGACTTAAACTTTGTGCCACTTGCTTCCCTCATCTGCAAAGTAGAGCTGATATCTATCTCTATGTGTTATTGCATTCATTTAATAAATACAAGAGCATGTGTAAAACACCTGGGGAATGCTGGCAGATGGTAGGCACTTAATAAAGTATAGTTAATGATATTAGTAAAATGATGTGCAGCAAAATCTGATTTGAAGCTATTTACATTTCACATAAGGTCATTAATACACATTGTGTGATAATATTTAAGTCTCTTACAGACTTTGACCAGTTATCTGAGTGGTGCTCACACCATCCTCTCTCTTAACTTCCTGGCCAAACTTAGAAACATGTTGTAACTGGCAGTCATAAATTGAGACTTCAGAGTGAGAGTGACAGAGACCCCCTTTTCCAATTGCTGAATTTACAAATAAAACAAAGTAGAACCAGTTCCATATCTCTTGAACCCCTCATCCCGATCAAAAACATAAAAATAGCCCCAGAAGGGGCCCCCTTTAAAGATAGAGTCAACTCTATACATCTGACCTGGATCAAGTCTGAGCTACAAAGAAAAGTTCATGCTCAATCGAGTCTGGAGTTTTGATTAATGTACTTCAGCAGGACATTCTAATCACTAAATTGAGATTGTATTTGTAACCTAAAGTGATCATGGGGCTGAAAGCGAACAGAACATCTGAGCTCTGGAAAACATTTCAACAAGGAGTAGAGCGAGATTACCCCACACTAAAAATGTTTCAAGAGACCTTGGGAGAAAAAATAATAAAATTGTCTTTTGAATTATGCTTTTTCAAAGAGACCAGTTACCAGTTGTTGATAACATAATTTTCAACTCTTCACTTTTTAGCTTTCACAAATATTGGTTGTTTCTATGCTGTTTTTTTTCTATGCAATACTTTTTCAAACTTTCATTCTTGTTGAGTCATTGTCAAGTCAATAATTCAGTGTAGAGTGAGCTCTGCTCAATCTAGACTAACTTTTCTACTTCTGAACTCTTTGAGTTTAAGGCATCATTAATGATCACCACCAAAATTATTTTCCATTGTGCACATATTCTACTTCTATTCTGCACTGTTCTAATATTTCCCAGAAAGGATGATAAGAAGGCAAGAAATACCTTACAAGACTAAATAGTGCAGTATTAGCGGGAATGAAGAGAAACGCGGGCATGGTTGAAAAACCATTTGGAAGAGTGAGGAAAAAATGGAGTGGGGACAAAGCCATGTAAGTACGCGGTTTTGACAATAAAGAAGTCTGACTGAGAACAAAGATCAAAGATAGAGTGAGCATTTTGTTCTACAGATTTAGCAATCCTATGTCCTGGAGCAAATCTCTCAATAATTAAAGAGATTCTTTTTAAAATAATTGTTACTGTATTTCTGCATTAATAGATTAAATATTGTTTTAATGAATTAAAGCACAACTTTATTTTCTCTTATATTATTTTACACTGCATTTAGAAACTTAAGCAACTAATCAAAATCAGATGTGGATTTTTTTTCTCTGAGCATTTTGTTTCTCTTCAAAGGAAGTCTATTTATTAAAAAAAATTTTAAAGGTATTCCAGGACAATCATGAGCATTAGCAGTACAAATCAATGCAGTTTATGGAAAATTATGTGTCCCTTTCCAAGGAACACATAAAATATCAAAACATATTACCAAAAGTGTATACGAGAATTGAAATGCAAGTGACAGCAAATCAATAAAAAGATTCATACCATTAAAAGTATTTCAATAGGCACTAAAAAGAAAATAATATATTGGGGAAGTATACTTATCTGAATGTGTTTATCAGTCTACTTTTTCTTGCTTTATCACAATTTATGATATCTTGTCCAATAATAATAAAAAATTATCATATATCACTTCACTTAATTCACTCCAAGGGGATAACCTAAACAAAGCACCTTGGTATTAATCACCCTGATTCTATGCCAGCCATGAAAAACTGGTCTCTGCAAGGGTTACCACTTTGTCATTTATTCTTATTCGTCAGTTTGTGTAATCAATAACTTTTATTTGCTTCTTTTTTTTAACCTGAACTATCAACTAGTCATACAAATTGAGCTTTTATAATTTTTATTTAAAGCAAATGTTACTTTTTTTTACTTTAATTCTCTCTCCATCATTCTTGTATATGGAGTCCACCAAGAATATCTCTTCCACCTAATGAACTGAAGAGATGGGAGCTGCTCTCAGATGCCGAGCCTACTGCAACAACTCCTACACGATGTAGGACTGTCAAATGCTAGGTGCTGTTTTCAGCTGAAATGCCATGACCTCCCACCATTATTTTCCCAGGCTCCTCACCCATTACCATTCTGGAAATCCCACCTTCCTCAGATTCTTGAGGTGTCCTTGGAGAGCCATCATTATTTGTCATCATCTAATAATTAACATATCACCAGACACATGAGCTGCACTGAGAATCATAGCTCTCAGAATTGGTAGCATAACAAAACAAGGTGGTTTAAAACAACCTAGTCAAGAAAACACTGAAACCAGATAAAACAAAGTTGATTTGCCATTAGCAATGGGACCAAAATCAGTGCCAAACAGAACCCGCTAAGAAGTGAACATGAAGTAAACACTTTTCTCTTGGTCACCACATAATGTGTTGAAGAGCAAGGTATACAATGGTGAATTTTTATTCTCTAAGTAGCTGCACTGATATGGCTACTTGGGTATAGGTTGAGCCCTAAGAAGCCTGAAAAGATAATGCAGATCAGTGCTTCTCAAACTTTAACCTGTACATGAGTTACTAGGGATTCTGTTTAAACTACAGATTCTAACTCAGTAGGTCTGAATTTCTGGTGGGTCAGGAGTCTGCATTTCTAGAAAACTTCTAGATGACACCAGTACAGCTGGCATCTGCAGTTCAGGTGGCAAGGATTTAGAGCATTAGAGATAGAAACTATGGAATGAGCAATGAGAGAGAGAAAAGAGGAATGAGACTGACAGAGAGAGAGAGAGAAGGCACAGATGCGATTTCTGATGACACAAGCAAAATATGGAAGTCTCTTCATAGTGTAGCACCCCTTCTTCATAACTTCTCAAGCAGTTAGAAAGTTTTCATAGTTCTCAGGAAAGAATAGTCTTTTCAATAAGTGGTACTGGGAAAAATGAATATCCACATGCAAAACAATGAAGTTAGACCCATAACTTATATTAAAAATGATCTAATAATCAATGAAAGACTGAAATGTAAGAGCTAAAGCTATAAAACTCAAAAAAAATTGGGGAAGCTTTATGACATTAGATTTGGCAATGATTTATTTGATGTGAAAAAAACACAGGTTAGAAAAAAGAAAAAATAGAGTAATTGGACTTCATCAAAATTAACATTTGTACATCAAAGTACACTATCATTCTTAGAATGGTGAAAATAGTGGCCAATCATATATCTGATAAAGGATGGGTATCCAGAATATATAAAGAACTCCTAGAACTCAACAATAACAAAAAACAAACAACTCAGTTCAAAAGTGAATAAATTATTTGAATAGACATTTCACCAGAAAAAAAAAAAAAAATGAACGAATGGCCAATAAGCACATGGAAAAATGCTCAACAGCATTAATCATTAGGGAAATATAAGTCAACACCACATTGAGATACAACTTCATATCCATTAAGATGGCTATTATAAAAAAACAAAACAAATAAAACCCAGAAAATAACATGTATTGGCAATGATGTGGAGAAATTGGAAGTTTGTACATTTCTGGTAGAAATGCAAAATGGTGCAGTTGCTGTAGAAAACAGCATAAGGGTTCCTCAAAAAAGTTAAAAATAAGGCTGAGACAGAAGTATTACCTAAGCCCAGCAGGTTGAGGCTGCGGTGGCTGTGAGCATGCCATTGCACTCCAGCTTGGGTAACAGAGTGAGACTCCAACTCAAAAAAAAAAAAGTTAAAAACAGAATTACCATATGATCTAGCAAGTGCACTTCTGTATAGATACCCCAAATAATTAGAATCAGGGACTCAAATAGATGTTTATACACCAATGTTCATATTAGCATAATTCACAGAAGCCAAAAGGTAGAAGCAACCCAAATGCCCATTGACAGATGAGTGTATAACCTGAATGCAGTATACACACACACACACACACACACACACACAAACACACATATGCACACACACATATAATGAAACATTATTCAACCTTAAAAAGCAATACAGCCGGGCTCAGTGGCTCAGCCTGTAATCCCGTGCCTTGGGAGGCTGAGGTGAGTGGATTGCCTGAGCCCGCGGGTTCGAGGCCCGCCTGGGCAGGCGAAACCTCATCTCTACAATAAGTCAAAAAAAATTAGCTGGACGTGGTAGCGCGCGCCTGTAGTTCTGGCTACTAGAAGGCTGAGGCGGAAGGATCGCTGGAGCCCAGCAGGTCGAGGCTGCGGTGGCCGGAAGCGGCCACTGCACTCCAGTCTGGGCGATAGAGTGAGACGCCAACTCAAAAAAAAAAAAAGCAATACAATTCAGCAAGGCTACTACTGGCAAGAGGGCGACGGGGCAGGTTGGTCCGTGAGACCTTCCATGAAAGCGAGTTTCCATAAAGACTCTTGTTCTCCCATGGTGGCTGTGGCTCTCACTGCTGCCAGCCTGCTCTTAACGTGCTGCTCTGTCGCCGCCTCCATGCACTGCTCTGCCAGCCCCTCCACCTCCGCCACTATCGCTGCCCCTGTCCAGGCTTGCCTTGGCTCCTGGCCTCGTGGAGCTCCTCCCATGCACTGCGCTGCTGATGCCATGGCCACCACTGCTACTGCTGCTGCCCCCTCCCACCCTGGGCGGCCCTCGGCTTCCGCCTCACGGAGTTCCGGGCTCTCCCGCCTGCTGCACCACCCAGCCCAGCCCTGCCTGAGCCACCCAGTGCTACGCCAACCTGCATTGCCCAGCAGTCTCTCATTCTGCCTTCCCCAGCTTGGCTCCAGGCTGCAGTGGAAAAAGAGATCAGTTGGAGCCATGAGACCAGGCAGGGACCTTCATTGCTCCACCCAGCTCCACCCAGCTCTGCCCAACCCCCAACTTGGGATCTAAGATAATGGCATCAAAATGGGAGAGACAGAAGCCCCTCCCCCATGCTAGATTGGACACAGGTCAGATCTGAGGGGCAGATTTGACAGGTAGCAAGACGACTTGGCCCAGATCTGATCCACCACCCAAAGCAGGCCTGGGGCAACTGACCCTAGCTGTGAGCAACCCTACCAGCCTGCAATGAAAACTAGAGATCAGAGCTGAAATGACATTGGACTAAGAGGTAAAATCTCAGAGTATACTTGGTTCCCTTGTTTTAATTTTTATTCTTTGTCTGTTTGTTTTACTCATATTTTTTTCTCCTTTCTCTCTTTTCTTACTGTTATTGATAACATTTTCATACTTACTTTGTTTCTGTTAGTTTACTGGGTTTTTTTCTTTAGAACTCATGTTTGTGTAGGGGAATAATACACCAATAAGGAGGTTGCTTAGCTTGTATGTCTGTATTATTGTATGTTTTAGTTTAGTTTAGTTTAGTTTTACTCTTATCTGCCTTTGGGTCTCTTTTCATTTGTTAGTTTGCCTGTTTTCCCTCTTACTCTTCTTTCTCTCCACCTTCCTCTTTCCCCCACTCCCTGTTCCATTCTTTTCCTTTTTCTGATCTCATTTTGCTTTCAGGGAGCAAACTTATACCCCCACTGCATGGACAGATTGCAAGGCAGTGAGAAGTGGGTTCCAAAGTATCCACATGCCTGTTGGTGGATACGGGGATCTGCAGATAGATTTTGAATCACAGCTCCCCCCTAAATTAAATCTCAAAACTGCAAAAAGTATAGCCCCCAAACTACAGTCCAGTTTCAGAATTGAACAAAGCCAGAGGAGTCACATAAGGAAGAATAGGAGATTGAGTAAACAGAAGTAAAAACAACCCTGCTACCACTGAAAAACAGAATTAAAAAAGATGGGGAAAAAGGAAAAAGTGGGGAGGAAAATCTATACAAATGAAGAAAAACCACAAGAAAAATATAGGTCTCCCACAGACCCCTGGGAGACCAGACAATGAGAAAACAGACTTCGGAATGCAAACAATGAAGAGCCCCCAGAATGGTTGGCCACATACTACAAACTCAGACATCAAGACATTAATAGAGAGAATAAAAAGAATTGAGGAGAGACAAGAGGAAAATAGGAAGGAGTTGATAACTGAGATAACAGCAGTAAATAATACTGTGATTGAAATAAATAACAAACTAATAAGCATGGAAAGCAGAACTAGCCAGGCAGAAGAAAGAATCTCAGAGCTTGAAGACCAAAATATAGAACTAACCCAAACTGTCAGAAACATAGAAAAGAAGCTTTAAAAAAAACAGAACAAAACCTTCAAGAGATGAGCGATTACCATAAGAGACTGAACCTAAGAGTAATTGGACTTCCTGAGGCAGAAAGAGAGACAGAGACCACCCTGGAACAAACATTTCATGAAATTATTCAAGAAAGTTTCCCTCATATCATCAGTGATGCAAAAATTCAAACACAAGAGATTCAGAGAACCCCTGCAAGACAACAAATGAGAAGACCAACTCCCAGACACATAATAATTCACCTAAACAAAGTAGGTACAAAAGAAAAAATCCTAAAGGCAGCCAGATAAAAAGGTCAGACTACCTACCAGGGAAGACCAGTTAGAATAGCAGCAGATTTATCTACAGAAACACTTCAGGCTAGGAGAGCTTAGAGCCCAATCTTCAAGGTTCTCAAAGATAAACAATTTCAACCAAGAATAATCTACCCAGCCAAGCTAAGCTTCATCAGTGAGGGAGAATTAAAATAGTTCCCAGACATCCAATCCCTAAGAACTTACACTGCCTCCAGACCACCTCTACAAAAAAACACTTAAAAAAGTATTAAACACAGTAGAAAAGGAAAAAAGAACGACAATGTTATTCACAAGAGTACAGGAAAAAGATTAAAAACACACATGAATCAACCCAAAAACCAAAAGAAAGACAACAAACAAACAGGAATAACAACAACTCTATAAGAAACCCATGACATAAACTCTCACATTTCAATAATTAGCCTGAATGTGAATGGACTAAATGCACCACTGAAAAGACATAAAATGGCAAAATGGATAAAATATCATCAGGCAACAATATTGTCTCCAAGAGACTCATCTCACCAGAAAGGACACTCACAGACTCAGAGTAAGAGGATGGGAAGCAAAATTTCAGGCGAACAGAACACAAAAGAAAGCAGGAGTTGTGATCTTAATTTCAGACAAAATACCCCTTAAGCTATCAAAAACTTAAAAAGATACAGAAGGTCACTACAAAATGACAAATGGTTCAATCCATCAACAAGAAATATCCATCCTAAACATATATGCACCCAACATAGGAGCACCAACTTTCATAAAGCAGTTTCTAGGCAAACTTTAAAAAGATATTGACTCTAACACTATCATAGCTGGGGACTTTAATACCCCACTCACAACACTAGACAGATCATCAGGACAAAAAATAACCAAGGAGATCCGGAACCTCAATCTGATTCTTGACCAAATGGACTTAACTGATACCTACAGAACACTCCACACAACAACCAAGGAATATACATTCTACTCATCACCACATGGAATGCACTCTAAGATCGACCACATTCTTGGCCATAAATGAGTCATAAACAAATATCATAAGATTGAAATTTTGCCATGCACCTTCTCAGACCACAGTGGAATAAAAATAAATATCAACACCAACATGCTAAGGAGTTACTTAGCATCATGCTGCTTAGTGTCCATGTCTTTGTGGGTTTTGACATGGACACTAAGCAGCATGATGCTAAGCAACTCCTTAGTCAACACAGAAATCAAAACAGAAATTAAAATATACCTGAAAACAAATGAAAATGAGAAACATCTTACAAAAATAGCTGGGATGCCATGAAATCAGTACTAAGAGGGGAATTTATAGCTCTAGAAACACATGAAGAAAAGAGAAAGATCACAAGTTAACAGCCTAACAAGTTACCTAAGAAAGCTGGAAAAGGAAGCCCATCAAAACCCTAACTTCAGCAGAAGGATCCAGATCACCAAAATAAAAGCCCAAATCTGGGACATAGAAGACAAAAAGATAACACAAAAAAATCAATGAAACAAAAAGTTGGTTCATTGAAAGGAGAAACTAGATTGATGGTCCCCTAGCTAGACTGACTAGGAAAAAGAGAAAAAAAGTCCAAACACAATCAGAAACACAAAAGATGAAGTCACATCTGACCCTGAAGAAATACAAAAGATTATCAGAGACTACTATGTACACTTGTATGGAAACAAATTTGAAAACCTAAAGGAAATGAAGGACTTTCTGATATCATACAACCTCCCTAGGTTGAAACAAGAAGAAATCGAGACCCTAAATAGACCAATAACAATCCAGGAAATTGACTGTGTCATAAGAAAATTACCTACAAAAAAAGCCCTGGACCAGATGGCTTTCCAGCAGAATTCTACAAAACATACAAGGAGGAACTGATGTCAATCCTATTAAAAGTATTCCAGGCAATTGAGAAAGATGGAACTCTCCCCAAATCATTTTAAGAAGCTAACATCACAT
>CAUYQG010072369.1:0-22427 GCA_963574415.1 Tarsius wallacei | reverse complement strand
ACTCGGGTGCTGGCAAAGGGAACTGTGGAGAGGGTAGGGCAAGAAAATCTGGAGCTGAGCCCCCCTGCTGGTGAGGAGTCACCCTACGCTGTCATTTTCTTTGTCCTGTGACCAGGCAGAGATCTGCGTTGGCCCACTCGGCTCTGTTCAACTTCCAATCTGGGACCCAGAGGTGATAACCACACCCCTATGGGATCAACCATTGCTGATCAAGAGAGGAAACTTCAAGAGCAGACAGAGAGATGAACATCTCACTCTCATGCTGGACTAGGCATGGACACACCTGGTCTGAGTGGGGGACTCTGCAGCAGCAGCGGACAAGTTGGGTGAGTCTGCATCTGATACACCTTCCTCCAACAGCAGTTCGTGGGCATCTGATGAACACCAAGAGCAACCCAATCAGACAGAGCCAAGAGCGGAAAGGAAGGGCTGGAGATTAGCCGGCTACCCACCCAGCAGCCAGAAGCTGTTGTGGTACTTGGGAAAGGAACCTGAAGTTCCAGAAACGGCCACAGAGGGAGCACATTTTTTTTTCTTTTTCTGTTTTTGTCTGTTTAGTACTAGTTTTTGTTTTTGTTTTTGTTGTTGCTGTTGTTTTTAATTTTCGGGGGTATTTTTAGTTTTTCTGTTTGTGTATGGGTATTTTTGCAGGTGACTGCATCATCAGGTTTTCTTTTGTTGTTTGTATATTTGTTTGCTTGTATTTTTTTGTTTGCTTTAGTTTATTTATATATTCGTTAGTTGGCGTCCCTGTATGTTTTCCTTTTTCTTCTTCTCTCTCTCTTCATCTTCCTTTCATCTCCATTCTTCCTTTTTTTGTTTTTTTTTTTTTTCTGATCTCATTTTCCTTTTAGGGGGCATACATATACCCCAGCCCATGGACAGATTGTAAGGTGATGGGAAGTGGGTTCCAGAGAATTGGGTTCCCCATACACCTGCTAATGGATACTGTGATCTGAAGATAGCTTCTGAACCATAGCTCCCCTCATCACACCTGAATCAAATCTCAAAACTGCAAAGAGCACAGCCTCCCAACCACAGTTTGGCTTCAAAATTGAACAGATCCAGAGGATTTGCATAAGAAAGAATAGGGTATTGAGCAAACAGAAGTGAAAGTTATCTCCCCATCACTGAGGAATGGAACTAAAGAAGGAAGTCGGGGGGGGGGGGTGGGGGGAGATCACAAATAAAGAAGAACCAAAGGAAGAACACAGGTCCCATACAGACCCTTGGAAAGACAGCACCTGAAAATACAGGCTTCAGATGTCAAACAATGAAGAGCAGCAGAACAACTGGTCTCAAATCACAAACCCTGATATCAAGACGTTAATAGAAAGACTGATTAGAAACAAGGCGAGGCAAGAGGAAAGAATGAAAGCGATGATAACTGAGATGATGGCAATATAGAATACAGTAAACAAAATTAATAACAAACTGACAAGCATAGAAAGCAGAATTAACCAGACAGAAGAAAGAATCTCAAAGCTTGAGGAACAAAATATAGAACTAACCCAAATTGTTAAAAACATAGAAAAGAAGCTTAAAAGACAGAAAAAAGCCTTCAAGGGATGTGCATTTATATCAAGAGACTGTACCTATGATTAATTGACATTATTAAGGGAGATAGAGAAACAGAGACTACCCTAGAACAAACAGTTCATGTAAGTATCCAAGAAAACTTCTCTCATCTCACCAGAACTGTGACCATTCAAACACAAGAAATTCAGAGAACCTCTGTAAGACATCAAATGAAAGCAATAACTCCTAGACACATAATAATCCACTTACACAAGTAAGTATTAAAGAAAAATCCTAAGGGCAACAAGAGAGAAGGGTCAGATTACTTAACAGGGAAGACCAATTAGAATAGCAACAGACTTATTTACAGAGAGACTACAGACCAGAAGAGACTGGAGTCCAATTTTCAAAGTTCTCAAAAATAAACAATTCCAACCAAGAATTTCCTGCCTAGCTAAACTAAGCTTCATCAGTGATGGAGACTTCAAATCCTCAGACATTCAATCCCTAAGAGTTTATAATGTCTCCAGAGCAGTTCTACCAGAAACACTTAAGAAAGTATTAAACACAGAAGAAAGAAAAAAAGAAAGACCATGCTCTTCCCAAGAATGCAGGAAAAAGATTGAAAACACGCATATATATCAAGCCAAAATCAAAAAAACTAGCAAACAAATAAACACACAATAACCTCAAACCCTTTAAGAACCAGATGACAGGGATAAACTCTCACATCTCAATAATTAGAATGAATGTGAATGGACTAATTGCACCACTGAAAAGACATAGAATAACAAACTGGATTTTTTAAAAAATGACACAACTATATTCTTTCTCCAGGAGACTCATCTCACCAGAACTGACACTCACAGACTCAAAGTAAGAGGATGGAGAGGATATTTTCAGGCAAATAGAACACAAAAGAAAGCAGGAGGTATAATATTGATATCAGACAAAATATCCTTTAATCTAACAATAATTAAAAAAGAATGGAAGGTCACTATATAATGATAAAAATTTCAGTCCATCAAAAAGATATATCCATCCTAAACACATATGCACCCAACATAGGAGCACCAACCTTTATTAAGCAGCTTCTAGGTAAACTCAAAAAAGATATTGACCCTAACACTATAATAGCTGGGGATTTAAATGCTCCTCTAACAATTCCAGATAGGTCATTGAGGTAAAACATCAATAAGGATATCCACAACCTTAACTTGACACTTGACAAAATGGACTCAGTATAGACCTCCAGAACACTCTACCCAACATCCACAGAATGTACATTCTACTTAACAACACATGGAACATACTCCAAGATCGACCACATCCTTGGCCATAAATCAAGCTTAAACAAATTTCCTAAGATCAAAATACTGCCATGTACCTTCTCAGACCACAGTGAAACAAAAATAAATATCAAAACCAACAAACCCACAAAGACATGGACAAGCTACTCACAAACCCACAAAGACATGGACATTAAATATCATGGTCCTGAACAACTCATGGATCAACAAGGAAATCAAAACACAAATGAAAATAAAGACACATCTTACCAAAACCTCTGGGATGCCATGAAAGCAGTAGAGAGAGGAGTTCATTTCTTAATGAACAAACATCAAGAAAATGAAAATATCATAAGTCAACAGCCTAACAAATAACCTAAGGGAGCTAGAAAGACAAGGCCACCAAAATCCCAACTTTAGCAGAAGAATCCAGATCACAAAGTAAAAGCCCAAGTACATGATATATAAGACAAAAGTATCATAGAAAAAAATCAGCAAAACAAAATCTGTTTTTTGAAAGATTTAATAAGATAGATTAATCTCTAGCCAGACTGACTAAGAAAAAGAGAGAAAATTTCCAAATAAGCACAATCAGAAATGTAAAAGATCAAATCACAATTTACCCTGAAGAAATACAAAAAATTATCAGAGATTACTATACACACCTGTATGGAAACTAACTTGAAAACCTAAGTGAAATGGAGGACTATCTGACATCGCATGACCTCCCAAGATTGAAACAAGAAGAAATTGAGACATTAAATAGACCAATAACAACCTAGGAAGTAGCATCATAAGAAAACTAGTCACAAAATAAAGTCCTGGACCAGACAGCTTTCCAGTGGAGTTCTACAAAACATAAAAGGAGGAGCTGATACCAATCCTATTGAAAATATTCCAAGCAATTGAGAAAGACAGAACTCTCCCCAAATCATTTTATGAAGCTATCTTCACACTAATACCCAGTCCGGGTAAAGATCTTACACAAAAAGAGAACTACAGGCCAATATCCCTGATGAGCATAGATGCAATAATATTCAGCAAAATTCTAGCAAATCAGATCCCACAAAATGTCTCAAAAATCATCCACCATGACCAAGTAGACTTCATACCTGCGATGCAGGGCTAGTTCAACATCTGCAAGACCATAAATGTAATTACATATATTAAGAGATGTAAAACTAGGAGTCACATAATTATATCATTAGATGCTGGAAAATCATTCGATGTAATCCAGCATCCCTCTTGATAAGAATCCTTAAACACCTAAGCATAGAGGGAACACGCCTCAAAGTATTACGAGTCATCTACAATAAACCCACAGCCAACATATTGCTAGACAGACAAAAATTAGAAGCATTTCCCTTGAAAACTAAAATAAGACAAGGCTGCCCACTCTCACCCTTCCTTACAATATAGTGTTGTAAGTCCTAGCTAGAGCAATCAGGTAAGAGAAGAAAATCAGGGGCATCCAAATAGGAAAAGAGGAAGTCGAGTTATCCCTCTTTGCTGACAATATGATCCTATACCTTGAAAATCCAAGATAATCTGTCAAAAACCTCTTGCACTGATACGTGACTTTGGTAAAGTCTTCATGTACAAAATCAACATGCAGAAGACAATCACATTCTTATACACCAACAACAAGCAGGCAGAGAAACAAATAAAAAGCACAATCTCATTCACAATAGCAACAAAAAGATGAAATACCCGAATAACTTCATAACACAAGAAGTGAAAAATGTTTACAATGAAAACTACAAAACACTGCTCAAAGAAGTCAATGGTGACACAAACAAATGTAAAAATATTCCATGCTCATGGATAGGAAGAATCAACATTGTTAAGGTGGCAATCTACAGATTTGAAGCAATACCCATTAAATTACCTGCATCATTTTTCTCAGACCTGGAAATTACAATACAGAAACTCATTTGGAAACATAAACAACCACAAAATAATCCTCAGTAAAAGTATCACACTTCCAGACTTTAAACTTCTTTGTAAGGGTCCAATAATCAAAATAGCCTGGTATTGGTAAAAGAACAGGCATATGGACCAGTGGAACAACATAGAGATTCCAGACACAAAACCTCAATTTCTCAACCAACTCATCTTCGACAAACCCTCCACTAACAACCATTCAGTAAATGGTGCTGGGAAAACTAACTAACCATTTGGGAAAAAATATTTGCCAACTGTATATGTGATAAAAGCCTAACATCTAGACTCTACAAGGAAAAAAAAGGAAACAGCTCCATTACAAAGTGGGCAAATGGTATGAATAGATACTTCTCAAAAGAAGACATACGACCAGCCAATAGATACATGAAAAAATGCTCAGCCTCATTAATCATCAAAGACATGCAAATTAAAACCACACTGAGATACCACCTAACTCCAGTCAGCATGGTCATCATCAATAACTCAACCACAGATGCTGAAGGGGAGGATACAGGGAAACGAGAACACTTCTAACTGTTGGTGGGAGTGAAAACTTGTACAACCTCTGTGGAAAACAGTGTGGTGATTCCTAAAATATCTAAAAGGTGACTTTCCATATAACCCAGCAAACCCCCTTCTGGGAATATACCTGGAGGAACTCAAATCACTCTATGAAAAAGATACCTGCACACACACATGTTCATTGCATTATTCACAATAGCAAAAACATGGAACCAACTGTGTTGCCCATCGAAACTGGACTGCACAAAAAATGTGATACATATACACAGCGGAATATTACACAGTCATAAAGGAAAAATTATGAACTTTCAGCAACTTGGATGGACTTCCAGTCTATAATACTGAGTGATCTATCACAGAAACAAAGAAATGTGTACTGCATGTTCTCATTCACAAGCAGACCCTGAACATTTATCATAATACTATAAGAAAGGGGTAGGCAGTAGTGGGAAACTGCCAGGGGAAGGAGGGGGGTCACACTTTATCAATAAGGGTACCTGATCTCAAACCAGATTAAGTGGGGACTACTGTGAGGCCCAAACTTTACCTGTGCAATGACCATTTGTATACCTAACCCTGAATTGTACCCCACATCTTTTTTTTTTTCTTAAAAAAAAAAATCTTGTTGTGTTCGATAGGACTCTCAATGTAAGGTCCCGAATTCCATTGCTAGACCCATCAAACTAATGAGACCAGCTGAAACACTGTAATTTTTTTTTTTTTTTTTGTCTTTTGGGTGCACTGGAGTATTGCTAAAAGGAAAAGAAGTTATCAGGCTTATGTGTCCAAGTTTGTATTCTTTCCTCAATCTTGAATCCTCAAGTTCTGGATTCAATAGTCTGTCTCTAATGACAAAACAAATTCACTTTAATATTTTTTTTTCAAATTTCCTAGATTCCTACTCAACCTTAAAGAGAATAAGTATGCCTTGGATTAGTCTGCCATCACCTGAAGCTCATCTATTACCAATGAACTGGCATGTTTAATAAGCTTGAAAACAACAATAATATGACAAGAGAATAGTTTATTCAGAAAATATTTCAAGTTAGTCCCTCCCCCCCAAAAAAAGAAAAGAAAAAAGATAATTCTTAAGTAAGACACAAAATTATATATGCAAAGTCATTTTGAGATAAGAGCCCATAATTTAATCTCTGATGTAGTTTTAAAAATATAATAACATTTAAAAACTATTTTGTCTCATATATGAACTTTTTAAAAATGAGAATTAAAAATGTTTTATACATTGGCATCATTAACACACAACGATATCCCCTCCCTTATTTGATAGAAAAGTACCTATCGAAAAGAGTTAAACTAATCCCATTTTGTGCTTAGATACATGCTGCTTTTTTGTCTACATTTCAGGACAGAACAATAAAATCTGGAAAGAAAAAAATCGAATATGTATATTTTTATAGGCAATGAAGTCCTAGTGGAAATTGCTTTAGCCTGAGGAAATATTGCAGAATTAAAAAGATAGAAACCTAAGAACTCATGCCGTCTTTTGAGAGAATATTTCCCGCTCAAATGTGTTTATGAAAAACAACCATCACAGTTCTTGATTAGGGCTAGCTGTGAGTGAGGGAAGGAAATGGGAAGATATTAGGGAAAGCTCAGATAAAGTAAATAGCTTTCTTTTGAGAAGCACTCAAAATAAATTGTGCAAAAATTTCTAATACAAAATGGTACTCACTTTTGAATGCTTAAGGAAGGTGAGTCCATTTTGGGTCTTAACAGATATATATTTAGTTTGAGTATTTGTTTTGTGCCATTCATTGTGCCGAGCACTTTAAAGATCATACCCTATTCAGTAAGCCATTAGATGTAGGTAGTATATTACTCCTGTATTACAGAGCAGAAAACTGAGACTTGGAAAAGATTAGCATAGTTTTCAGGTTTACAAAGATGGTTAAGTTTGGACACAAGCCAGGGTTTAGAATGAGATCTTCCTTGTCTCTAAAATGTACACTGCTCATAGTAATATTTCTTAGCCTTTTAAAAATCATGTTATTCCATAAAAAGACTAAAAAATAAGAAAATCGGCCAGTTCCTTATCAATTTTAAAGCCTTACTTCTATTACTATAAAGTATAAATGACTTTGGTGATAATCTGAAAGAAAAATTTATTGTGTGAAACCAACATCCTGCAATGAGAAGAGTTCATAGAGGATCACAGTTCCGGGCTATTCTATTGGAGGGTGTTTGATTTATTCAAATCCTGCTATAATTGTTTCAAAAACTAAATGAAAATGGAATCATCTATTATCATATAGAAGGATTAAGTCCTAAATTGGATTTCTGAATTTAAGATGAAAAAAGTAAGCTAACCTCCAAAATAGCTTAAAATTGAACTTTATCTTTTGGTATGGAACAATAGCCTTAAGCGCTTTAGAAGCAGAATGAGCCCTATAAAAAAAATTCTTTTAAAGTGGTGTAGTAATACAAATGACGGGTTTATAAGCAAATTAGGCCAAATATTTTATTTTGTCCTTTGACCCAGTATTGCTATGAACTGTGATACATTTATAATCCTTCAGAAAAACTCTCTTTTTCCATATATTAATTCCTTGTAGGTTAAATACAGAGTTCTAGGATAAATGCTAAAACCACACATGTATATATATGTGTATATACAGCCTCATATATGACATATGCATAATATGAATAGCTTACTTTCCTAATTTATAAAGATAATCATAAAAAAGGATTTTTTTTGGATGTGCATTTTCCTGTGATTAGAAAAATAAAAAGAAAATATATTCTTCTAAGGATAATGTACTTAATGGCATTACTTACCCTTTGAGACAAAAGGCCTTAACAGAATTTTTCATTCTGGCGGTCATCTAGCAATGCTTCTTGCCAAAATTGGAAGAAGTTTAGTATGAATTCACATGGAAAGGGTTCTCCTTTGTATCTATCTACAAAATAAAATAAAATAAAATTAGTGGTTTTTAACTGAAAGCAATCCCCTCATCCCCAGCCCCAAGTATATTTGACATTGTTTGAGACATTTTTGGTTGTCACGAGTTTGAGGGAATGATTCTAAAACATAGTGAATAAAATCCATGGATGCTGTCAAACATTCTGCAATGAACAGAATATCCTCTCACCACAAAGAACTACTCACACGAACCCAGAAATTGTTTGCCTCTTGGGTTTATACTAGCTTATATTTGTAGACTCTGACCTTTGATGCAAGGTTTTAAGATAAGCAGAATACTGTTGCACTGGAGTCAATACCTCTATCCTACATAGCATTTACATAAGGTAAATGCTTTTTATGTTGGTAGGAAAATAAAAGTACTAGTCTCTCCCTATGTATAGGAAAATAAGCACTGCTTCTAATTTATATTCTTATCTGTATCACAATGAGGGAGGAATCTGCATAAATGAAGCCAATCATTTCCTAGATTAAAATGTCTGAAACACAGGCAACAGATTCTCAAAATATCTGTGTATAGGAATCACTTGATATGCTTTGGAAAAATGCAGGTGCCCAAACATTCACTAGAGATTCTTTGACTTATTAAGTGTACTTAGGGCCAAGAAATCTGTATTTTAATAAGAACCACACATGCTCTGATATATTCGGTTCACTTGGAGGAAATGGAATAAAATCCCTTTAGAACCAAATAGCTCTAGTTGTATATTAAACAAGAATTTACATGTCTGTACCTGGACATCCTTGATAAAATAATTCAGTGTAAATAAATGAGTATAATCTATGACTTGAAACATA
Organism: Tarsius wallacei; assembly: GCA_963574415.1. Taxonomy (NCBI): domain Eukaryota; kingdom Metazoa; phylum Chordata; class Mammalia; order Primates; family Tarsiidae; genus Tarsius; species Tarsius wallacei. The sequence goes on along the minus strand of CAUYQG010072369.1, from coordinate 13,415 downwards.
CAAATAAAATATGTCAAAATAAATCCTGTAGCTGTAGACCAATATTTATGCAAATCCTGTCACCTCAAGTATTTCAAAACTTAGCCTCAGATTTGACATATAGTGATGTCCTAAATTAACAAATGAAAGAATTGTAAATAAATACAATTGAATATATATGTGAGTTTATATCTCTTCCCATCTAGATAGAGGGCAGTCAACTAATGATAAGGAGGACAGATTTCTGGCAAACACATGTGCTAAAAGGATCCATTAGCAGGAAAACAATGAGAAATGAAGACACATTTAGTCATAGAGCTATAGTTTTCAGCACTGACTATTTTTCTAGTCAAGTTCAAATTGTTTGATAAAGTCTTGGTTTGAAATGTTTAGAATTATCTACAGAGGCTCAGGAAGAAAAAGCATAGTACTCATGAATACAATGAGAGAAAAATGATGAATGAACATCCATGGACCAGGTCCTACTTGGATAATTGTCAAAAAGAATAAAAAAAAGAAGAAAAAAGCAAAGGAAATGAGAACCTTAAAATATGTGCCAGAATAGGGTTCTTTGTATTTTTCACACCCCTTGCCAGGCTCCATATTCACGTATGGGTAAGATGGGTCTCTCAATATAATGCTTCCAAGATCTATGTCATGTTATGAGAAAGAATTAATATTAGAAAGAAAGTTTTTTCTTTGTAAATAATCTACTATACAGAATGCAAAGGTCCAAAGAAAATGTGAGTTTAGAAAAGACAGAAATTTTAGAAAAGGCCTTTCCAGAACAGAGACTTATAACAACTAGAATTATCAACATTAAAGAAACATATGTACCATTCTTTGAATTTCAAGTACATTCTGAGTCAGTTAAAAATATTACTAGTTCTTTTCTCAAGATGAACTAAGGTTAGGAGCTAAAAGAGCATACATATTTGACAATTAAGACACACATATAGGTAGTCATACACTCAACTGGATGAGTGTGTATGAGCATATGTTGGCATATAACTTCTTCCACACACTTGACTGTAGCAGATTATAAATCACTGCACATTAATTGACACTCCTCTCATTATTAGAAGATTTTGCTTTCCCCATCCCTTATATCTTGAGTGAGCTCAATAATTCCTTGACAAATAGTTTATGATGGCTGTGATGCTATGGCAGTTTCTAGGTAAAGGCTTTTAGAAATGTGCAACTTCTACTTCCAGTCTCTCAGAATACTATCTGGAAACCCTGAGATACAATGTAACAAGACCGCCTCCCCAGGGACTACATGTTGAAGAAGCCCTGCAGAACCCAGCCTTCTGGTCACTTCCACAAATTATCAGATAAGTGAAGTCCTCTTGTACCCTCTGTATTAGGACAGTCCACCAATTGAATACCACCAAAGAGTGTCAATTAACACACTTGGAGCAGAATAAGCTTCCATCTGGAGCAAAAGAATTCTCCCTCAACTAATAGTCATGCACAAAATTGTGAGTCATGATAAAGTAATTGCTTTAAGTTTTCATGTTTTGTAGTAATTTGTTATACAGAATTATAACAATGATCTTCCCAAGTAATTCCTATCCACTTAGTGTGATTTATTTCTTGTATAACTTTTATCCATGAATAAATAATAATTAATGGAGCACCTCTCAAAATATGTTCATAAAAGCATCGAGATTAGCTTTTAAACAAGGTACTTGACAGTACATTGCATTTGTCGTAACTTGCTATGGTTAGACTATAATTTAAGTTATCCTTAAGTTATAAGTGAGATGTGAATCTAAATGGCATTAAATGGTATCTTAAAGGCAACTCTAATAATGACAAAAATGATTACATGTGTACACCAGTGCAATATAAAGCGATTTTTAAAAATAACATTTTGAATATAGCTAAAATAACATGTCTTTGTTTGTTTATTTTTCTTGTGTTTGCTTATTCAGAAATGCAATTGTATTTGTGAGTTTGCTAGTGAATATAGAGAAGAAATCAGAGATTTACTAAAATGACTAATACAAAAAAATGATTTATCCTTTCTTCGAAATATCACAATTAATTTGTTTAAACACAAAACTGCTATGATTAACTACTTAAATGTCTCAGAACTCATTTAGTAATCTTAAAAAGTAGCTTTGAAAGGAGCTTAATCTCATAAAAGTCAGTTTTATCAATAAATTGATTTTGTACAATACACAGAAAGCATATTTGTCTGCTCAAAAAGTATTATCTATATCCTCAAGGGTAATAGTGTCCAAATATTTATTTCAAAAAAATCCTTAAAAGCTGTTATAGTAAAATAAAACAAAATAAGATTATAAGAAAAATTGCACAAAGAAAACAAAACATAAATATCCGAGTATATGTATTAGAATCAAATTGTTTGAAAACTATTTTGTCTAGCTTTCCTACGAATTATTCAATATAAGACATATAAATTTTGTGGGTTATAAATTAAGAAAAACATAATTTTGAATTTAGATTTTGCCATGTTAAAATTGTGTGGTGATAGTGACAAAATTTCTCTAGTCTTCAGTTTCTTTGTACAAGTTGAACAGCAACATTATATACCATTGTATGGTAGTGAAGGTTACATGAAATAAATAATACAGTTAAAATTTGTGGTCCATGGGAAGTGATTCTAAATGTTGGTTAATATTGTTCTTATTAATGCTAAAAATAATTACATAAATTATTTTATATTTATCATCTTATATTTAATAAGTCAAAACTACTTTAACAAAAAGAAAGAGTAAAACAAATTTCTTAATGATTTTTGGGTTTATACTAAGTAAGTTGCTAACCAGTTATTATTATAATATATGCAAAATGCAAAAAATCAATTTTCAAGTTTATTTCTATCTAATTATAAATTCATTATTAGTCACATATATATATATCTCAAAACAGTAATATTAACATGTTTTAATATACAAACTTTTGATTTAAGATGTCACTAAAAGGCCATGATGCATACACATAATATTTTATGTTTTTCTTAAAAATATGTATTATTTTTTGATTGTCTAATTTTAATGGAATATTATGTAACATTTAAAATGACTTAAAAGATTACTTCTTCTAGCACTCTCTATATTTTCAGGTATTTTCATGAGTCTTTTGTTGGTTGGGGTCTACTTACTGCTGTATTAATCAGTGATTCCACATGATTTTACCAGTCACAGATTTAAGAATTTCAATTACCAGCCTGATTTTAATGTGTGACTTCTCAATATGAGCATGGATTTTTAAAAATCTTCACATATATTCTCATTTTTGAAATTGAGTAATTCATGGCATATATATTAAGACAAAGATAATATTTCTGCTAAGTATATATCTATATCTATAAATCTATATAAACCTGCCAAATCCAAAATAGAGGTCGAAATTCCAGAAAAAGGTTAGTAGCCATTAGTTATTTCAGGCAATTATGATAAAAATAAATCATTGAGCCGGGCTCGGTGGCTCAGCCTGTAATCCGGCGCCTTTGGGAGGCTGAGGTGAGTGGATTGCCTGAGTCCGCGGGTTCGAGATCCCCCTGGGCAAGCAAGACCTCATCTCTACAATAAATCAAAAAATTAGCCAGGCGTGGTAGCGCGTGCCTGTAGTTCCAGTTACTTGGAAGGCTGAGGCGGAAGGATTGCCGGAGCCCAGCAGGTCGAGGCTGCGGTGGCCGGGAGCGGCCACTGCACTCCAGTCTGGGCGACAGAGTGAGACTCCAACTCAAAAAAAATAAATAAAAATAAATAAATAAATAAATAAATAAATAAATAAATAAATAAATCATTGAATTCAAAAATTGATTAATGTTAATCTCTAAAATAATGGTGACATGAAGACCACAGCAACAATGACATCTGATGTGTGCTAAGTGCTATACATTATACATTAGCTATATTATTATACACATTTTATGAAAGAAAGCATGTCAGATAAATAATCTCACCAATATTACATGGCTTCCAGGTTTCAAAGTTAAGACTTTTCTTAACTATATAGATTTAAACTCAAGAGAAGTGGGCAATTGACTTGATGGTACATCATTCTCATCATTATTATATACCTTCAGCCTTCTTACTCCTCTCTTTGTCCAAATTATCTAGTAATTCAATTCTATATCTACTCAGCACTTAGGCTCAATGAGTCCATAGTTGATGGAGAAAAAAAATCATGACTGTGCTGACCTATTATTGATTAAATTCATGACTATAAATCAGAAGTGAGCCCTTATTATGATATCCCTACTACTTAATTTCCCAGATTGCATCACACTATTTCTTCTTTCTTAATAATCTCAATACTCTTCTTCTGCTCACACTTACATTTTGAACACTAAGCATTGCTCAACTGACAAATATGTCAGACAACCTTCACTTGTGTCCATTTACTGTGCCTTCTTCCTGTGTCTCCCTGCTCATGTTCCTCTATAAAGAAAACAATTCACTTCTGCTTTGGATCCCACTCCATCTTCCTAAACAAATATACAATAACTGTGTTTAATCCTCCCCAAGGTAGCACCACCACCATTTTCTTCTCTACTAAGTTGTTCACTTTATTATACAATCAAACCATCATGTATTTAAAAAGGAGAGTTCCTTTGACTCCTCATTCCCTTGTGTAATCCCAGTTTTCTCATTTTTTGGAAAAATTTTACTAAATTTTTTCCCATACTTTTTGACTTTTATTTTACATAACCACCATTTTTTTTTCATTTTTGATCTATTTCAATCCTCTGAAACTAAGTGTCAAGATCACAAGACCCTCTGGCTTAATAAATGTAATAGTCAATTATTAGGTCTATCTTACTCTAACTCCGAATCATTCACACAAATTATCTTTACTTTTCTTTCAATTATTTTTAAACTTGGATTTAGAGATACTATACATATAAAAATTCTATAGTTGTCTTCCTGCTTCACTAAATATTTCTTCTCATTTTTATTTTAGACTTCTCAATTCCTAAATGTAGATATTGAAATGACTCAGAATATAGTCTTCCCTTCTTTCTTTGCTATCCACCCTATTTATTTAAATATTATTAAAATGCTGTGGTTTTAAATATTAAACACCCTTCATAAAAACATGACTTCCAGATGTCTAAGCACTAACACCTCTCTTGAGGTCAAGATTTGTACATGAAGATCCTCTTTGATGTCCAGAAGAACTCTCAGACTTCATACATCACAAAGAGAAAACCCTATAGTCGTTCTCAGATTGTAATTAGTTCACCATTCATCCAAATATTTAGGAAAAAAACACTTGGGACCTTTCTTCCTTTCTACTAGAATCTCAATATCTTGCTGTGCACAATACAGCAACCTCTCACTCTCTTACTAACTACGATCCTAGTTTTAGCAATCATAAATTTGAGCCTGGACTTTTATATCAACCTATTAACTATCTCCTAGCTGGTATTACTGAGTCCTTTTTTGTCTCTTTCCCCATCATATGTAAAATATGTTCAAGTTATTGGCTGTAAAATCCTTGATAGTCTAGCATTTATCTAAGTCTTCTTCTTTCTCTTTTACCACATATCTTTTCTCTCCCTACCCCCCCCCCCACACACTTTCTGTCCTAGCTAACCTGGCTTTCCTGATGCTTCTTGAATACTCTCAGAGTTTTCTAGATTTAGAGTTTGCATATAGTACTCCCTCTTCCCAGGAGTACACTGCTTCAGATCTTACATGACTTACATTTTCACATTATTCAACATCTGTTCATGTGTTACCTCCTCAGAGTGATTTTTTTCCTCACCATCTTATCCCTCCAGAATCCCTCTGGTCTGTTTTATTTTTCTATAGCTGTATCACTTATTATATAAGGTACTTGTCTATTTCTAGTTAATGTCATATAAAATACGTTTCATAAAATCAAGGAACTTTTCTATCGTTTAAAATCTTATCACCTGTGGTAGAAGAGTTTCTATAACATAGTAGTGGAAATAAATAGTAACTGAATGAACAAATTTGATTATTATTTCAATATCATTTTAGACATTTTTTTTTTAGTTGGAGTCTTACTCGGTCACCCAGGCTGGAGTGCAGTGGCATGCTCACGGCCACCTCAGCGTCGACCTGCTGGGATCAGGCGATCGTTCTGCCTCAGTCTTCCAAGTAGCCAAATTACAGGCACGCCCTACCATGCTAGGCTAATTGTTTGATTTATTGTTGAGATGAGATCTCACCAAGTTGCCCAGGCTGGTCTCGAGTCCCTGGGCTCAGGCAATCCTCTTGCCTTGGGTTCCCATAGACATTTTTAATGGTAGAATGAAGCAGCAGAATAAACATAGCCCATACTAGGTTCTGTTATCCTTCACAAAATTTAAGAGTAAGAACACCACAGAAATATGATGCAGACTATAATTAACAAGTGTCCATATAAATTTAAATAGGTAGATGCATACTAAAAATTACCTTTACTTAAGAATCTTAAATAGAGTGAAGGAGACAAGTCGTAACTTTATAAAAAAGTAATAAGATGCCAAGAAATTTTTTTCAAAATAAATAGATTGAGCTGCTTTTTTTATATTTTAAAAACTGTTTAAAATGTTTTAAAATGGTACAAAGTGAACTCATACATATATCATTTTTACTTAATTGGTGGGACACAGTCTTTTCATATTTAAAATATAATCATCCCATGTTAAAGATTTTCTTTTATAAACTGTTTATAAGCTTTCATAAGTCAGTTTTATTAATATTTAATGTTGAATAAGATGTGTCTCTTCTGGGCTTATGTTACATACTGAAGTATGAGATCTTCAACTAATACATATTATTTTACCCTCCCAAGTTAACCTGTTTGGTTTAAAGAGATGGTAAGTTATAGTAAAAATCCCCTTCAATCTGAACTGTATCATTTACTTTGTTTGCTTATGAGATGTGTCAACATTTACACAGTGAAGCATGCCTAAATGTGTATTTCTATTTAAATCAAATTCATCTTCTTCAGAGTTTATGTGTATATTCAAGGAATGAAATTGGATTCTCTTAGAGAACTAAAATCAGTTACCATTTATTTCAGGCAAAGAGGTAATCAACATGCTTGACTGGAGAAACTATTCAAGAGTTGAGATTTTCTAAGCTGTTTTCGCACAAACATTCTAAAACATGAAATATTAGGACAACTACTAAACTAATTTTAGAGAAAAAGAATATTAGATACAATTTATGACTCTGGCTTGTACATGCCCTATATAAACCTATTAAGAAAGGAACTCTAGAGCATTATAAAAAATGAGAAGTAGATAAAATTCAAAAAAAGTGAGTTAATCAACTCACAAATTTAATCTCACCTTAGAAAGTAGAGAATGGCTGTATTACTCTGGAGAGATGTAGTCAAAATCATATTGCTGCATGCCCTCTAGTTGACTAATCCCTCCACAGGCATACATTTTTTTTTCTTATCCACTAACACATATTATGTTGGGAATTCCTCTAGAGGAATACTTCCTTTCAGAAAATAAAAGTGGTAAAACAAAATTAGAGTTATACCACATTCCCTGTAGTTCCTATTAGATAATGAATTGGAATGATTATTGATGTAACTTAATTATTTCTCCAAAATTCTAATTCAACTTATAAATGACTGTGCCAAATATTTTAAAGACGTTACATATGAATTATTGGCTTAGTACAAACTTATGCTAAAATGAAGATGAACATGTTTGCCAAAATCCTTGCATATAAAGAATAAGTGAGATGCAAAATCAATTTTGCAATATGAGTAGGGTATCTGAGTTAATGTTTAGGAAAGATTCCTAAGTACTCATACTTTCTCTTTGCTTCTTTTCCAGTTCTCATCTACCTTTGCCATCTCTTGCTGTAACTTGAACATCATCTCCCAAGTATCCAATAACTTCTTGCTTCTCTCTGATTCCTTAGAATATCACACTGTTTGTCTGTCCTTGCTCCTTCAGCTTCCAAATTAACATATACATTTACCCACCATTGAACGTTTGCTATTTCTTGAAACTGTGCTAAGCCTTCACACATTTATTTAGACATCAGAATAATTATGGATATTCTATCACCATTTTTCAAATAAAGAAGTGAAAGCTCCATGAGATTTGTAAAAGCAAAATCTAAGTTTTCCTTTGTTAAATGGAAAAAGTATTTTTCTGATTAAAAACACCATTATTTAATGCATTACATACAAAGCATTTTGGAAAATATGAACTGTACAAGATTTAAATAAATATTTTAAAAGAATACAAACTATTTACAAGACCATCACCAAATGACAATTGTTTTCCAGCTTTAAAGTAGTTCAATCCAGCTTTACATATATGCACACACAAACATACACAAGTGATGCAATCCCACTCCAAGAACATCAGGTATTATCTCTATACATGTATGCATATTTTAATGTTTTCTTAATAATTCTATTCCAACAATTTTAACTACCTGCCAAATACTTCTTTAGAATTTTCATATCAACACACAAGTTGACTATTTTTAAAATCGTTTTCATTGATTTAACCACAATCCCAAATTCTTCCCCATACTGACTTTTTTGTGGTATACTCCCAAATATAAAGGCTCAAAACTTTGGCGTCAACTCTGACTTTTCTTGTTGTTCATAATAACTATGCTTTTTTTTGCATTTTCACTTTTCTATCTGTCTTTATCATCTTAGTATGTTTTTTTCTTTGAAAAAGTGCAAGAAGTTGAGATGAGCTTTTTGTTTTTCATCCACCAGGTGTATCCCCAAGCATGGTACATCTTTGATTAAAAGCCTTCAATGATTTATTTATGCATGTCAACTAAAAACTAAACTCCTTGGTTGGAATGAATGACTTTAGATAATAATTAATTAATTAATTAATGTAAAACTATTACAACAAAAGAACTTCACTTTTCCAGATACTTTGCAAAGTATTTAAAATACAATAGTAAACAAGAAAATCATGTATTTTTTTTTTCATTTTAATGGTGATTGACTCTGTGAGCCACACAGAGAAATAAACATGTATGTACATGAAAATGTGAAGCATGCTATAATTGAAAAATTAAATTGCTTTAGGGAAAATAAAATAGAAAATTAGAGTCTTGAAGTGAAGAATGCTTCTAGTAGAAAATTTTATTTAAATTGTATGTCAGTTACAGTTTGTATGCATATACATCTATCTATCTATAGAAAAAAAAATTGATAGAGAGATGAAGGGAGGATCTTACCTTATACAATTTTGAGGGTTATTAAACAGTTTTTGTAAAGCTCTGTCCTCATTTCTAATTCTCATTCTGAGAATATAGGTGGCTGAGAAGGTTTAAAGCATGTGAAGCATGAAGGAGTAAAAATATTCTGAAACTCATGAACCCATCAGGTTGTACTAAGAGTTGTGCCAGTTCTTGTTGCCTCTTGTTGGTATGAGTATTCTGAAGAAAAGTCTTTCCTCACAGGGAGCAAAGTATACACAACTGTCCTGAAAAGTTGGAGAAGCTGAAGTAGAATCAAGAGAATGATGGAAGTTTTAGTTGTATCTGCTACTTCACTACAACATGCAAACTATAAAGCAAGGTTAGTAAGCTACAAATGGCTGCTATTTGGTTTTTTCGTTTTTATTTCTCTCCATCTCACACTGGAATATCTTTTGTGGCCAACTATCTGGAAACATACAGGGAAGGGGATTCTGGAGAATGTATTTTAGTCTAGTCAAGTTGACACATTACAGAGTGACCCCAGTTTAGTCTAAAGATTGATTAAATGATAAACAGGAGTTCTTAACCACAACATACTTTCAATTAAAACCAAAATGATCAAAACTGTTTTCTTCATCCTTATATTAAAGGGAAAGTTTAATGATATTATTAAATAATACACTTCCCTTTAACAGGAATGTCATAATGAACCTATTTTGAAGCCAATCCAATATTTAAAATTAAAATCAAATACTGAGAATAAACAAAATTAGCCATCCTTTTATCAGAAAAAAAGTTAACGAGGAGAAAAATATTACTTCAGTCAAAAAAGAAAATATGTAGGGAAGCAAGTGGTTTTAAAAAATTAATTCTCCAAGATCTGGCTAGATCATAAAGTAAATGGATTGTGTGAGTAATGGGAATGAAAAATATGATATTTAAGTAATATTTAGAATGTTCTCAGTTTTTCTAGTATAAGATTTTTATTAATTAATATTCACTCTTTTTAGTTGTTTTCTTGTTACTGAATTTTAAAAATGACTCCTATATTCTAGATGCAGATTCTTTATATACTAGTTTTTCTAGCATAAGATTTATATTCTTTAATATTCACTCCTTTTAATGAACTGTTCTGTTAGTGTTGACAAGCATCCTGTCTAGTATCAACTTAATCAATCAAAACATGAAATAATTCCACCATAAATAAAAATCTGCCATGTCTCTTTGAAGTCATCACCTTCCCCAATTTCATGCAATCACTGATCTGTTTTCTGTATCTATAGTTTTATCTTTTCTGAAGTGGGATTTAAATGGGATTGTGCAGCATGCAGTCTTTTGAGTTTGAGTTCTTGAATTTAGCATTTAAAATCTATTCATGTCACTGAGGTTAGCAATAGTTTGTTATTTTTTATTTGTGAGTAGGATTTCATTGTCTGTTTATTCCAAAGTGAGTTTGGCTACTGAGTAGATTATAGATGTTTAACTGTTTCCATTTCTTATTGATTATGAAATAAAGTCGCTATAAATATTTGCACGGAGAATTTTTACTTGGGTAAATACATAAAAGAGTCTGAGTCATATGATATATATGTGTAACTTTATAAAAAATTACCTAAATTATTTTTAAAGTCCATACCTTGGACCCAACAAAGCTATGTGTCAAAGGACCAACTGGCAGTGGATGAGAGTAGAAGTTGATTTGTATCTACACAAATATTTGACATAATCAGGTATTTGCTTTAGGTAATCTAACTGGCATATGGTAATGGTTTAAATTTAAATTACTCTAAGGATTAGTGATGTGGAACAGTTAAATTTCCATCCTTATATTTTCTTTGGTAAAATGTCTCTTTAATGTTTAAATCTCTTTTCCATGATTTATTTAGTTGTTTTCTTATTACTGAATTTTGAAAATTATTCCTATATTCTAGATGCAGATTTTTTATCAAATATGTGATTTGCTTATATCAACCACCCACACACATAATTTAACTTTTACCCCATTTAGCTTTTGTCTATACAATAGCAGAGGCATATAACGTTGACATCTAATTTATCAAAAAGTTTTCTTTGTCGATCACCATTTTTTTGACTCTAACACATCTTTGTCTACCTCAAAGTCATGAAAATATTCTTTTATATTTTCATCAAGAAATTTTATAATTTTAGTTTTTGCACTTAGGTCTAAAATGCATTTTTAGTCAATTATTATATGTGGTGGAGGTACATATTGAAGTTTATTTTTTGCACATTGATACACAATTTCTGTAACAGCACTGGGTAATAAGAGTATTCTTTTTCCATTACATTTCCTCAGCACCTTTACTGAAAATCAGTTAACTATATATATAAAGGTTTATCTGGATTCTAGTCTGTTCAATTAGTCTGTGAATGTTAACTTTTACCAATAAATTACTATTTTGATTACATTATAAGAATTTTTGAGGTATGGTAGAAGTCATCCATCTGTTTCTTTTTTAATCATGTTTTGACTATTCTAACTTCTCTTCCTTTCACACACTCCTTACAATGTTTGTTAATTTCTACTAAAAAAAAAAATAAAACCTACCAGGATTATGATTGGATTTCTGATAAATTTATGAATCAGTACTTGGAGAAACCTAACAATACTGAGTCTTTCAATCCACAAGCATGATATAGCTCTCCATTTATTTAAGTATGCTATGGTTTACTTCATCATTGTTTTGTAGGTTTTAGCTGCACAGATTGTTCTTATCCTTGATAATTCTTGTCCTGACTTTCAGTAGTTATCTCACATGCATATGCTAGTCTGTACTCAGCTGATGACTTGGGTGGGGAGAGTAACATATGGAAATTTCCAGGATTCTCAGTTTAGCTCTCCTCTCCTCTCCTCTCCTCTGCTCTCCTTTTCCCTCACCCCTTCCCTCCCCTCCCCTGCCCTCCCCTCCGCTTCAGTCTTCTCCTCTCCCCTCCTCTCCTCTCCTTTTCTCTGATGAAGAAACTAGATTCTCTCTGATATTCTAGCACTGCCTTTTCAACTTCCTGCATTGCGTCCTGTAAATACTCACCAGAGAGTAACCTAGGGAAATCACCATAGGATCATATAATTTGTTTTACCTATTTCAGTGATCACTATACTGAGCTGTCAACTGATAGTTGGAAGTTATTTTTAATAAATATATATGCTTCTTTTTCAGTTGTTTTAGGCATGAAAATAAATCTGGTTACCCAGTTTATCTTAGTTTGGTGCAGACCTTGTTTTAGAGTATACTTATTTTCATGACATAGAAAAGTCTTTAAAGACTTGTAAACAGAAAAATCAGGTTCAGGTTTGTATTTCAGAACTATGATTCAGGTCAAAGCATGTAGGTTTCAAGACTGAAGTCATCAACCATTTGGAAGATAGTAACAATAACCCAGAAGACCCAAATTTTTAGTTTACATTATGAAAGTGACAGTGAGTGTAATGTCACGTGTTCTCACACATAGAATTTAGGATGAGATAGTAGGGGTTGAAGTAAAAAGGATTTATTTTTTCTGTGTCCTGAAGAGCAGAAGAATGAGATCCAGGTGTCATCAGGGCCATGTTTTTTCTGAATGCTTTAGGGAAGAATCTGTTCCAGGTCTTTCTCCTAGCTTCTGGTAGATACTCAGTTTGTAGCAGCACTACTATAATTTACTGCTGCAAAGATTTTATCTTCAATAAAGTCACATTCAGAAATACTGAGAGTTAGGACTTCAACATATAAATTTGAGAGTGAGGTGGGAGTAATGCAATCCATAACATACACTCACCTGCATTTATTCTTCCTGTCCTTAATTTTCTCTCTTTTGGTAAAACTAGAGCTCACAATTTGTGAGGCATATCACTTTTTGAATGAGTAAAACACCAAAAACTAAAATATGGTCTTGACCTAGTCATTTTCATGCTCTCTGAAATAGTTTGGGTTATCTACAATGGCAGACAACTAGTATTATCTAGAGGAAGTAGCTGTAGTTACAAATTGAAGGCCATTCCTTGTGTTAGTGTAGCATTAGAAAAATGACGAGGTCATGTGTATTCTGTTGTAAGTGCTTAAAATGGTGTTTATTTTAAAATATTTAAGCATTTCATCCAGGCTTTTTCAGTTAAATACATGCGACAATTTTATTTTATTTTATTTTTTTTTCACGTTATTTTTATTTTTTTTTTTTTGAGTTGGAGTCTCACTCTGTCGCCCAGACTGGAGTGCAGTGGCCGCTCCCGGCCACCGCAGCCTCGACCTGCTGGGCTCCGGCGATCCTTCCGCCTCAGCCTTCCAAGTAGCTGGAACTACA
>CAUYQG010072366.1:0-72040 GCA_963574415.1 Tarsius wallacei | reverse complement strand
CTGGAGTTGCACTGTAGGTTGGGGGTGGCCGTTTTTGCAGTTTTGAGGTTTACTTAAGGGGGGAGCTGTGATTCAAAATTTATCTGTAGGTCCTGGTATCTGTTGACAGGTGTATGGATAATCTGAAACCCACTTCGCACTGCCTTGGAGTCTGTTCATGCAGTGGGGTTGTAGGTTTACTCCCTGAAATAAAATGAGGTTAACAGAGGGAGGAGAATGGAGCAGACAGTGGGGGGAAGAGGGGGGTGGAGAGAGAGAAGAGTAAGGGGGGATACAGACGACAAACGGAGAGAGAGACCTAAACTGAAACAGATAAATACAATAGACCACTGCTACAGACTACCCAACCCCCATACAAAAGAAAAAGCTAAAGCATACAATGATGCTAACATACAAGCTAACCAACCACCTTATTGGTGTGCTGTTCCTCTATGCAAAGATATGGTTTACAGAGAGAAGAAAAAGAAAAACAACAACAACAACAACAAAAAAAAAAACCCAGTAGGAATAGAATCAAGTCATTAAACTAACAGAACCAATCAAGCACACTCTGAGACTTTTTGTTTAAGTCCAGTGTCCTTTCAGCTCTGATTTCTAGCTCTCTTCTCAGGCTGGTAAATTTGTTCACAGTTATAGTCAGTTGCCCCTGGTCTGCTGTGAAGGACAGTTTGGGTCAGCAGCCAGTTCACTAGTCAAATCTGGTCTGTGTCTGTTTTTCAAGCTGCTTTTTTTTCTTTTTTTTCCCCGTTTCAGTGTTGTTACCTTGAATCGCTCTTTTTTTCTTTATGTCAATAGCTTTCGGGGGTACAAATGGTTTTTGGTCTGGGCAATATAGCAAGACCCCCATCTCTACACCCCCCACTTGTGCACATCATATCCGATGGGTGATTTGCCATCACTCCAACCCTTCCCCACTCTGCCTTCTGAGTTTCCAGTGTCCATTATCCCATTCTCTATGTCTTTGCAGATTTTTAGCTTAGCTCCCACTTATAAGTGAGAATGTGGTGTTTGGTTTTCTGTTCACTTCAGGTGATATTCTCCAATTCCATCCAAGTTGCTGCAAAAGACATTATTTCATTCTTTTTGATAGCTGAATAGTATTCCATAGTGTATATATACCACATTTTCATCATCTATTGATTGGTTGATGAGCATTTAGGTTGATTCCACAACTTTGCAATTATGAATTGTGTTGCAATGAACATGTGAGTGCATGTGTGTTTTTCATATAATGACCTCTGTCCCTTTGGGTAGATACCTAGTAGTGGGATTGCTGGATCAAATGGTAGATCTACTTTTAGTTGTTTGAGAAATCTCCGTGCCAATTTCCATAGAGGTTGTACTAATTCATACTCCCATCAACAGTGTATAAGCATTTCCTTTTCTCTACATCCATGCCAACATCTGGTTTTTGTTTTTTTAATGATGACCATTCTGACTGGTGTAAAGCTATAACTCATTGTGGTTTTGTTTTGCAATTCCCTGATGATTCATGATGTTGAGCATTTTTTCATATGTTTGCTAGCCATCTGTATATCTTCTTTTGAGAGATGTCTGTTCATGTCATTTGTTCACTTTTTAGTGGGATTATTTGCTTTTTTCTTATTGATTTGTTTGAGTTCTTCATAGATTTTGGATATTAGGTTGCCTATTTGCTCTGTTGATTATTTACTTTGCTGTGCAAAACCTTTTTAGTTCACTTAAGTCCCACTTAATTTATTTTTGGTTTTGTTGCATTTATTTTTGGGGCTTTAGTCATAAATTGTTTGCCTAGGCTGATGTCCAGAAGAGTTTTTCCTAAGTTTTCTTCTAGGATTTTTATGGTTTCAGGTTTGACATTTAAGTCTTTGATCCATCTCAAGTTAATTTTTGTATCTGGGGAGAGATAGGGGTCAAGTTCTATTTCTCTGCATGTAGCTATCCAATTTTGCCAGCACCATTTGTTGAATAGGGCACCCTTTCCCCAGTGTATGTTTTTATCTGCTTTGTCAAAGCTCAATTGGTTGTAGGTATTTGGGTTTATTTCTGGATTTTTATTCTGTTCCATTGGTCCATGTGTCTGCTCTTGTACCAGTACCAGGCTGTTTTAGTTACTACATCTTTGTAGTGTAATTTGAAGTCAGGTAATGTGATGTTTCCAGTTTTGTTCTTTTTCCCTAGGGTTGCTTTTAGGATTGTTTTTTCTAATTCTGTGAAAAATGACATTGGTCATTTTATAGGGATTGCATTGAATCTGTAGATTACTTTGTGTAATATGGTCATTTTAACAATGCTGATTCTTCCAATCCATGAGCATAGAGTGTTTCTCCATTAGTTTTTGTCCTTTACAATGTCTTTCATCAGAGTTTTGTAGTTCTCCTTGGAGAGATATTTTACCTTCTTGGTTAAATATACTGTATTCCTAAGTATTTTCACTTTTTGGCTGCTATTGTAAACAAAATTGAGTTCTTGATTTGATTCTCAGCTTGGTGTGTAGCAGTGCTACTGATTTGTGTGTGTTGATTTTGTATCCTGAAACTTTACTGAATTGATTTATCAAGTCCAGGAGTCTTTTGATGGAGTCTTTAGGATTATCTAGATACAAGATAATATCATTGGCATACAGTGATAGTTTGACTTCTTCTTTTCCAGATTTGATACCCTTTATTTCTTTTTCTTAGCTGATTGCTCTGGCTAGGACATCCGGTACTATGTTGAATAGGAGTGTTGAAATTGGGCATCCTTGTCTTGCTCCAGTTATTAGAGTGAATGCATTCATCTCTGTTCAGAATGAATTGGCTGTGGGTTTATCATATATGGCTTTTTATTATTTTGAGAAATGTTTCCTCTATGCCTATTTTGCTGAGAGTTTTTATCATGAAGAGATGCTGGATTTTATCAAATGTTTTTTCTGCACCTATTGAAATGATCATATGATTTTAATTCTGTTTATGTAGTGGGTCACATTTATGGACTTGTGAATAGGGCACCCTGAATCACCTGAATCACCTGTGTATCCCTGGAATAAAACCTACTTGGTTGTGGTGTATTATTATTATTGCTATTATTTTAATGTTGAATTTGGTTTGCTAATGTTTTGTTAAGGATTTTCATGTCTATGTTCATAAGGGATATTGGTCTGTAGTTTTCTTTTTTATGTTGTGCCTTTTCCTGGCTTTGGTATCAGAGTGATACTGGCATTGTAGAATGAGTTGGGAAGGATTCCCTCCTGTTCAATCTTGTGAAATAACTTCTGTAAAATTGGTACCAGCTATTCTTTGATGGTCTGGTAGAATTCAGCTGTGAAGCCATCCAGTCCTGGGGTTTTTTGTTGTTGTTGTAAGACTTCTAATTACTATTTCAATCTCGCTACTCATTACTGGTCTGTTCAGAGTTTCTATTTTTTCCTGATTCAAAGTTGGAGGATTTTTTTCAATAATTTATTCATGCCTTCTAGATTGTCCAGTTTGTTTGCATAGAGGTGTTCATAATAATCTTGTATGATCTTTTGAATTTCTGTCATATCAGTTGTAATGTCTCCATTTTCATTTGTGATTGAGCTAATTTGAATTTTCTTTGTTTCTAAATCTAGCTAGTGGTCTTTCAGTTTTGTTTATCTTTTCAAAAAGCCAGCTTTTTGTTTCATTGATCCTTTGTGTTGTTTTTTATTTCAATTTCATTTAGTTCTATGCTGATCTTCATTATTTCTTTTCTTCTGCTAGCCTTTGGTTTGATTTGTTTGTGTTTTTCTAGTTTCTTGAGGTGTGATGTTGGGTTGTTGATATGTGATATTTTAGTCTTATTAATGTAGGCCTTAAGTGCTATAAATTTTCCTCTGATACAGCTTTGGTTGGGTCCCCGAGGTTTTGATAATTTGTTTCATTGTTGCCATTAGTTTCAAGAAATTTTTAAATTTCCATCTTGATTTCATGGTTGACCCAAGGATCATTCAGAAGCAGATTGTTTAACTTCCATGCTTTTGTTTGGTTTCATGAGTTCTTTTTTAAGGTAATTTCTAGTTTTATTCTACTGTGGTCTGAGAAAATGCCTCATAGGATTTCAGTTGTTTTGCATTTATTGAGATTTGATTTGTAGCCTATCATATGATCTATCTTGGAGAATGTTCCATGTGCTGATGACAAAAATGTATACTCTGTAGTTTTGGAGTAGAAAGTTCTGTAGATATCTGCTAGTTCCATTTGCTCTAGAGTCCATTTATCTCCCATGTTTTTTGTTGTTGTTGATTCTCTCCCTTAATGATCTGTCTATTGCTGTAAGTGGAGTGTTGAAGTCTCCCACCATTATTATATTGTTGTCTATCTCTTTTTTAGGTATAGTAGTATTTGTCTTATAAAGCTGGGGGTTCTGGTGGCATATATATTTTAAATTGTTATAGCTTCTTCTCATTGAATGATTCCTTTATTACTATATAATAACCATCTTTGTCTTTTTTACTGTTGTTAATTTAAAGTCTGTTTTATCTGATATGAGAATGGCTACTCCTGCTCTTTCCTGGTTTCATTTAGATGGTATATCCCCCCCCCACCCCTTCATTTAGATGGAATATCCACCACCACCACCCCCACCTTGAGTCTATAGGAGTCGTTTGTGTTAAGTGGGTCTCTTGGAGAAAGCAGACATTTGGGTGGTTTTATTTTTGTCCATTTTGCCAGTCTATATATTTTTAGTGGGGAATTGAGACCATTTACAGTTAAAGTTAATAATTATATGTAAGGTATTTCATTCATCATATTGGTTGTTATCTGGTTATTGTATTTATTCGTTTGTTTTCTCTGTTGTATTGGTGTTCCATCAGGTCTATGAGCTTTATGGTTTCTAGCATTTTACTACTGCTGTATTTCAAAGTTTTGTTTCAGTATTTAGAACTCCTTTGTGTATTTCTTATAGAGTTGGCCTAGTGGTATCAAATTCCCTCAAGTGTTTGCTTGTCTGAGAAAGACTTCATTTCTCCTTTATTTAAGAAACTTCATTTTGCATTATACAAAATCCTTGGCTGACTGTCATTGTTTGAGGAGATTGACGATGGGGACCCAATCTCTTCTGGCTTGTAGGGTTTCTGCTGAGAAGTCTGCTGTTAGTCTGATAGATCTACCTTTGTAAGTTATTTGATGTTTTTGTTTTACTACTCTTAAAATTCTTTCCTTCACATTAACTTTGCATAACCATATGATTATATGCATTGTGGTTGACCTTTTTGCAATGAATCATCTGAGGTTATTTGGGCTTCTCGTATCTGGATGTTTAAATCTCTGGCAAGGCCTGGGAAGTTTTCCTCCATTTATTCTCTCAAATAGGTTTTCCAAACCTGTTGCTTTCTCTTCTTTCTCAGGAACACCTATGGCTCAAGTTTAGATGTCTTACATAATCTCACATTTCTTGGAGATTTTGTTCCATTCCCTTGATTCTTTTTTCTTTTTGTTGTTGTTGTGAAAGTCTTTAAGACAAAAATTTAGTGAACAAAAAATTTAACAAGTTTCACTTCGCAAAATACACCCAAAAAGAAATCACAGTACAAAGAAAGTCAAAGCCTCACCAATTCCTACAGTATTGGTATTGTGTCTCAATTCTCAAAACTAACTTTTAAAAAGCCTTAGCTTAAGCTAAAGGATCTTAAATGAAAATATAGACTAGAAGGAACAAACATGAGATATATTTCTTTTCTTTTCTTTTTTTTTTTTTTGATTTGGAGTCTCACTCTGTCACCCAGATTGGAGTGCAGTGGCCACTCCCGGCCACTGCAGCCTCAACCTGCTGGGCTCCAGCGATCCTTCTGCCTCAGCCTTCCAAGTAGCCAGAATTACAGGCATGCGCTACTACGCCTGGCTGATTTTTTGATTTATTATAGAGATGAGGTCTTGCCAAGTTGCCCAGGTGGGTCTCGAACCCGCGGGCTCAGCAATCCACTCACCTCAGCCTCCCAAGGCACGGGATTACAGGCTGATCCACTGAGCCTGGCTGAGATATATTTCTTTGAATTAGGGAGCTAGCGCCTTTGAATTTTCCAAAAAAGCACATCTCCCCAGTGTTCACTGTGATGTGGTGTAAAATACCCACACTTAACATACTTAAACTACTTAAACTCAGATAACATCACTCTGAAATATGCTACCAAAATGTTAATTGAGAAAAACTTAAAATAGTTTTAGTTTACTCAATATCACTTGCTAGAAGAAAAGTTTGCATGAGGAAATACTGAAGAGGTAATTTTTAAATCCAGATTTCACAAACTCATGGTGCAAAATGGGTCCCACAGCTTCCTCTAGAATTATAACTGCTTCTCACTGCTTGTTGGCTACCTGTGAAAAATTGATTGAAATAACTCAAATATTATACAGCTAGTCATATCCGTCCATGCTGATCTGACCACTGTAGCTGGCCCTGTAACAGCCACTCACTGTCTGACTCTCCAGGCCACTATAAGTGTCCTGGGCTGCTGATACCCCCATGACCTGCATCATCACCTGGCCGCTGTATGCCCCGTAGCTGGGTGCTGTGGTCGAATTCAAAAAGAGTTCTATGTATCTGTGCTGCATGTTGGCTCTGTCTTTAGACATAGCTGCCACAGCTTCTTCATGAGTGGCAAACTCAACATCTGCTTCACCCATCACTCCTCTATCTGGGCCAATCTCAATATGAACTCGCACAGGGTTGAGTGGAGAGAAGTTGTAGATGTTGTTCTCGGTAGCTTTGTGTGGCAGCTCCCTCATGTGGACGCAGTGGCCAGTGGTGCTCTGCACTGTGAACCTGCTGTCTCCATATCTGTGGTCATACATTCCCGAGAGACAGTAAATGAAGTCTCTCCCAAACAGGTCGGCGGTGAAGCCATAGCTGTCGCTGAAGCCACTGTACTTTTCATAGCCCCTGAAGCCAGTACTATAGGCACTGGGCTGCATCCTATCTAGGCTTGCTTCCTTCACAATGCCTATGTACCTCCTGGCTGTGCCAGGCTGATCATAGGGTCCTGGCCGCTGCACAGACATGAACTTCAGAGGGGGATCCAAGTATGACCTGACTTCCTCCTGACTGTTCTTGAACACCTCAATACACCTGTGCCCTATCCTCTTCTTGTGCTTCCCTAGAACCCTCTCAAATAACTCCTGTGAGGCAAACTGCACGAAAGCCTCCCTGTAATCAATCTTGCCCTTGGGGTCCACAGGCAATGTGATCTGTTTGGCATGATTTCCAACCCTAAGAAGAACTGAACAATTTCTTCCTTTGTGCATCCAAATGGGAGTCTTTGAAGCCACATGAAGCCATCTTGGCACTGTTGAGATTACTGTGCTTCAACACCCAATCCATCTCAATTCTGTGGGACTTGAACACCTCAATGTATTGGTGTCCCATGCTTTCCCTGTCTTATTTCAGAGCCATTTTGACATCATCTTCTGATTCATGTTTAACAAAGGCCTCATCACTCTGCCTACTCTCTCTAGTATAGATGAAATGGACACCTGCAGCCCCATCATGAATTGTGCAGTCGGAGAGGAAGTTCTGCACATCCTCAATAGAGCAGGACCAGGGCAGTCCACAGAGCTTGACCACAAAGCCCTCACCTCCCTTGGGGCCTAGCATTATGGATACTTGACAGGGCAGATGTTAGATGAGCTTGGGCACAGCTTTTTTTGTGGCTTAAAACAAGCAGATGCCTTCAGTGGGACACACTTCTGGTAAGAAGTGAATTGTCCACAGGGGAGAGCAGGACCGGTTTCTGTTTCTATCAAGCAAGCGCAGCTTATAGTCAAAGGCTCCCAGATTCCACTCAAAGCTTAACAATGCAAAGGGCTCTGGGGAAAGCCCAGGTGCATCATCTTTTTGTTCCCAACCTCCACTGGGGTCAGGCTGTCGGGACCCAGGCGGTACAGTGTCTAGAGTCCAGGAAGCAAAGGCCGCGTGATCAGAGGCTAGTAGGCCGACGTGGGTCATGGGGTACAGAGGAGGAAGTGTTACCGCCAGCCTGCCAAGATGTCACCAATGGGAAACACATGCCTCTACAAGCAGGAGACCAACACTGCAACCGGCACTCAGCCAATTCTTTTTTCTTTACCGTTGTCTGCTTGGGTTAATTCAAAGGCCTTGTCTTCAAGTTCTAAGGACCTTTTTTCTGATTGTTCTAGTCTACTGTGAAAACTTTCCACTGCATTTTGAACTTCCCTTGATGAATCATTTCTAGATTTTTAGGGGTTTTTTTAAGGTGTCTATATCTTTGAAGAATTTTTCATCCATGTCTTGAATAGTTTTTTTTAAATAACAAACTTATTGAGATAGAATTCCCATACCATACAGTTCATCTACTGAAAGCATACGATTATGAGTATATTCAGCGTTGTGTGACTATCACTTGAATAGTTTTTAAAATTTCTTTATGTTGGTTTTCAATTTTCTCCTGGAGCACATTGATTGATTTTATAATCAGTCTTTTGAATTCTGTTATAAATAGCCTGTTGAATTCTGTGTCTGGAATTTCAACGATTTCATTTTGGTTAGAGTCCATTGCCAAAGAGTTAGTGTGGTCTTTGGGGGATACTGGGGAAGTCTGTTTTTTCATATTGTCAGAATTGTTTTTCTGGCTCCTTCCCATCTGGGTAAACTATTCTTATTGGATGCTGGCAGGAGGCTGATGTAGGCACAGTAGTATTCCCTTCATTCTATATAGCCTTGGTGTGGTGAGTTTCTTGATTGTCAGCTGTAGCAGTCCTGTGCTGGGTACCTGCCCTGGCTCATGGCATCCTGAGTGGCCAGGAAAGTGGTGTTAGCTGTGGTCTGGAAATAGGCCTTCCCTAAAACTTAGGTATAAAAACTGATGTGGTGGAAGGTGCCGTTGGCCTCTGGCCAGGAGGTAGTGCTTGCGGGAGAAAGCCAACTGCAGTGATGGCTGTGAGGTTTCCCCTTGGCAAGTATTGCTCCAAGGAAATGCCCAGCCAACCTAGGCGGAAGGTGAGGCTGTGAGGATTACTCTGTTTTGATCCTTTGAGGGGAGTTTGGGGGAGAGAAGTTCAAGCATCCCACAGTTGTGCACTCTTGGCTACTCTAGTGTAGATGAGAAAGGAGTCCTGAACCACTGGAGTAACACTGTTGTGCAGAGCAGGCACAAAGAATTCACACAGGGAGCGAGAGGCTGCTGTGGCATTGTGTCCCACCTGGCTTCCTGCCTTAGTCTCGGGCTGTTTCCCTTTTGAATGTCAAAGTGCAGCTGGCCTCAGGGCCTTAGGTGTTCTCACAGCAGTCTTCCCCAGCCAGGACCTGGCTGCTGCTGTGGAGTTTGCCCTTGGGGCCTGTTCACTCCTTGGGGCCTCTCCCCACCCAGGCCAGTTAGAAAGCAGATGCCAGCAAGGTTTGAGTTCTTGGAATATGGCAGCTGGAGCTGCACCACTCCGTGTGGGTTTGGGCAGAGCGTAACTGCGGGTAAGGCAGTTTCCCTGGAGGCACAGGAGTCACACAAGGCTCAGGGTGCCCTCCAAGTCCACGGCAGGAGCACAGAACTCCTGAATTCCCCTCACTCACCTCTCCCACTGCATCTGGAGGCAGCTGGCGGTCTGTGATCCAGGTGAGAGTCTAGCTAGTTCTAGCCCAGGTCAATGGATTTTTCTCTTCTTTGCACTATGTGATTATTATCCCTTTTTATGATGAGTTGTGGGGTTGGTGCTAGTCTCGTTCCTCTCTGCTGGTCTTGTTCCTCTACAGCTCTCTCTGTCTTGGTTTACTCCAAAGGAGAAACACACTCTAGCTGCCTCACGTTGGCCATCGTAATCCAGAATCCTTTTTTAATTTTATTTTATTGGAGAGTTGTGGGGTATAAGTGAGGCTTTACTACATAAGAAAGTTGCTTGCAGGTGAAG
The DNA here is from genome assembly GCA_963574415.1 of Tarsius wallacei. Taxonomy (NCBI): domain Eukaryota; kingdom Metazoa; phylum Chordata; class Mammalia; order Primates; family Tarsiidae; genus Tarsius; species Tarsius wallacei. Next base: position 62,204 of record CAUYQG010072366.1, on the reverse strand, counting down.
TTTGGGCTTCTAGCTGGCCCACCCTCCCCAACAGTGGACCAGGTACCCAATGTATTGCCACATGCCCCCCTCCCTCCCCTCTCCCTTCCACCCTCAGCAGTGTCCAGCATCTGCCAATCCCACCCTTGTGCTCTTGTGAACCAGTGATCAGGGCCCATCCTTACCAGTGTTAGGTGGCATCTCATTGTATTTTGAGTGAGAACATGCGGTATTCAGTTCTTTGTTTCTGTGATAGTTCACTTAGTGTAATGGTCTCCAGCTGCATCCATGTTACCGTGAAGGCCATAATTTTGTTCTTCTTTATGGCTACATAATATTCCATCATGTACATGTACCACATTTTCTTTATCCAGTTCACTCTCAATGGGCTTCTGGGTTAGTTCCATGTTTTTGCTACTATGAAAAATGCTACAATAAATATGCATTTTTTGTAGGTGTCTTTTTTGTAGGGTGACTTACGTTTCTCTGGGTATATTCCCAGAAGAGGGATTGCTGGATCATATGGAAGCTCAGTTTTTAGTTTTTTGAGAAATCACCATACCGCTTTCCACAAAAGTTGAACTAGTTTACAATCCCTAGTTCAATGATATAGGAGCAATACCTTTTCTCCTCAGCCATACTAGCACCTGTTGTTTTTTGACTTATTAATCATGGCCATACTTACCAGTGTTAGGTGGTATCTCATTGTATTTTGATTTCCATTTCTCTGATGAATAGTAAGGCTGAGCATTTTTTTTTTTTTTTTTGAGTTGGAGTCTCACTCTGTCGCCCAGACTGGAGTGCAGTGGCCACTCCCGGCCACCGCAGCCTCGACCTGCTAGGCTCCGGCGATCCTTCCACCTCAGCCTTCCAAGTAGCTGAAACTACAGGTGCGCGCTACCACGCCCGGCTGATTTTTTGATTTATTGTAGAGATGAGGTCTCGCCAAGTTGCCCAGGTGGGTCTCGAACCCGCGGGCTCAGGCAATCCACTCACCTTGGCCTCCCAGAGCGCGGGATTACAGGCTGAGCCACCAAGCCCGGCTGAGGCTGAGCATTTTTTCATGTGTTTGTTGGCTGCTTGCATGCTTTCCTTTGAGAAGCGTCAGTTCATGTCCTTTGCCCACTTTTTAATGGGGTTTGTACTCCTTTCTTATCTCTTCTCCTAATTGTAACAAAATTGTATCCTATATTTTATGTTTATCTGTCTTTACTTTTTTGTGTGTGAGTTGGAGTCTCACTCCATCACCCAGGTTGGAGAGCAGTGGTACGCTCACAGCCACCCCAGCATAGACCTGCTAGGCTCCAGCGATCCTTCCACTTCAGCCTTCCAAGTAGCCAGAACTACAGGCGAGTGCTACCACACCGGCCTAATTTTTTTTTTTTTTAACCTGTTGTAGAAATGAGGTCTTGCCAAGTTGCCCAGACTGGACTTGAACCCACAGACTCAGGCAATCCACTCACCTTGGCCTCCCAAAGTGCTGGGATTACAGGCCGAGCCACCGAGCCCAGCCCTGTCTTTGCTTTTTGTTTTATTTATTTATTTATTTATTTATTTATTTATTTATTTAGAGTTGGAGTCTCACTCCGTCTCCCAGACTGGAGTGCAGTGGCAGCTCCTGGCCACCGCAGCCTCGACCTGCTGGGCTCCAGCGACCCTTCCGCCTCAGCCTTCCAAGAAACCGGAACTACAGGCACTCACTACCACGCCCTTCTCATTTTTGATTTATTGTAGAGATGAGGTCTTGCCAAGTTGCCCGGGTGGGTCTCAACCCCGTTGCCCGCGGGTTCAGGCAATCCACTCGCCTCAGCCTCCCAAAGTGCTGGGATTACAGGCTGAGCCACCGAGCCCGGACTTGTCTTTGCTTTTTAAATACTCTCATCAAGGATATATCATTGTATATCAAGTTAAAATAGAAGAATTAAGCAGAATGAATTCCTTCATTCACCATTACCATTACAAGGACTTTGCATCAAACGCTCTGGGAGATACACAGATGCCTGAGATAGAGCACCATATTTGGCACTCAATGTATTTCTGTTATATTGGATCTAGTAGAGAAATTTATCAACTACAGATTTGATAATTGCATCCTTAAATAAGCAAGGGATCTCTTGAAATTTGAGCAGAATAAAGAGATATGATGCAATCAACTCCTTAGCCTTCAACCTAGGGCCAGTGTGTAAAGCAGGTAGCTTCCCTACCGCCAGTCCCCTCCTTTTTCCTTTCTGCAACTTCTTCTCATTTGACATAAAACTTCTACTCCAACTGTCTCATACATGTTGACAGACCCATCTCCCGTAAGTACAGGTCTTATCATGTCTTTCTCTACCCAGTATAGAAAACTGTAATGACTCCTTAAGTCATACCTAAATCCATACCTTGGCATTCAAAGATCTTTGAGATCTGATCCTAACCAATCTTTCCTGTCAAACTGATTTGCTACTCCTTAGATATGCCTCACATTTTAACCAGTGCAAGACCTTGTGCGGCCATTTGCCAAAATGAAACCGGTGGATCTGTAGCATCAGTTTTACCTGGGAGTGTGTAAGGACTGTAAGATCTCAGCCCCCTCCCAGACTTATCAAATCGGAATCTGCATTTTAACAATATTTTTGGATGATGTACATACATGTTAACTTTTGAGAATCACCATAAAACTATCAGTGCTTTTCCATGGTATTGAGTGGCTGTTATTATCATTATTTATTTCCCTACAGAATATGTGAGCACTTACAAAGCAAATGTTATCCAAATCATATTCCTAAGATATGCTATCCAGCCCTCAAAGACAAAGTACACTGAGTGGATACTAAGCACATATCTCTATATTGACTAATTTTGTTCCAGATCTGCAGCACAAAGGTAACTAAAATCACAATCTTTCACTTTATTGTCTGAAAAATCAGGCCCAACAGACATAACATTCCCAGAAACACATGGACATACACACACAGGGTCTTTCATAGATAGGATTTTTAGCAGGAAAGCAAATTGCAAAAGAAAGTGATGTTAACGCCTGCCATGAAAATCAAAGCTGTTTTTGGATCAACTGAACAATCACTCTAAGTTTCCTTTAAACTAATATTGAGTAGCTAGATCCACTCCAAGGACTCCAAGGTTATTTGGGGCTCTAATATTCAATGACTTATGACTTTAGGGGATGTCACTTTTGCACTGTCCCAGAAGTAGCTGAAAGGACCAGGGACAGCCCTGAAATTAAGTCTGAAGCTGCAAAGCCCGACTTCCTCTCTCAGTACTCTCTAAACCCCAGCTTCTCTATACCCCCTCAAAAAGCTCCTGCTCTCATGTGTGTATACTACCATGACTCTACTCCCAATTTTTTGTTACTTCAAACTGTTCCTTGCCTCCATGAGCTTATCACTGTTCCACTTCTCTCCCCTGTTTCTGGCTCAGCTTCTCAGTATCTCACATTGCCAAAAGTGGCAATGAGCTAAATTAAACTGCACTAATAGAAGAGAGGGAAGAAAGACATACTGCTAAACTGTCCTAATCATCCTCTTTTCCACCCCTCCCCCTTGCATAAAATTCTTTAGTGACTTTCTTGAGAGACTGAAGTGGGGTATCACTATTCACATTCTGTAGTGAGGGAGCTGGACATTATGAGATTTTTCTCTTTGAGTATCCCTTGCAGAGGCAGAACTGTAGCACACTTTCAGTTCTGCCTCTGCAAGGCCTCTAATGTGAGTCTTTGGGACTTCGACCCAAAGCTATTTCATACCCCAAAAATGGAATCAACACAGTTACCATACATCTTTCTCACATACTGAAAGGAGCTTTTTATACACTGTCCAGTTCAATTAACTTCAGCACCACTTACATTTTCTTATACATCTAAGCAATAAAAATTCTCAGAGTTTAGTTTCCAACCCAGTGTTCTGTGTATGAGGTTATTGGTGGTCATCTCTGTTCACATCCTTATAAGGTCCTGCCTAAACCCAAAGGCTAGTTATAAAGTAGAACTTCAGGCTTTTCATTAGCACCTTGGTCCCCTTTTCCCCTATTTCTCAAGAAGTACACATAGTGAGATTTATTCACACAGGCCAAGAAAGCACACTTTTTATAGCCGAGGTTAAGAGCTCTCTGCTCTAGGGATGAACTGTGTGAATTTTAGTTCTGGTTGCATCACTTACTGGGTATGTGATTTGGGGCAATTCGTATAACCTCTCTATGCTTGTTTCCTTATTGTAAAATCAAAACAATTATATCCCTCCATCTTGGGGTTATTGTAAAGAGTGAGTGAGATTATGTCTATAAAGTGGTTAGTAAAGTACCTGGGTGATTAACTTTATTTTACAGTTATTAAAATCAAGCCCGGAGAGGGTTGTTGTGATTTTTTTTTTAATTTGCAAAGCCAGCTTAATGCTACTGATTCTCCTCTCTAGGACTCTTCTATTTACACATAACTCAAGCACATGCTGCTGTCCATGTAGTGGGTAACCTGACTCCCAGCTAATGACAGTATAAGGTCTTAGCTGTCCTTGTGCACAGAATATTATTCCTGGCAATAACTCTGCATGTGTGTGTTGGGCAAACAGAAATGCAACAGCCCCTTCTAAAAATTAGCATGATCTCATCAACAAGGGTACCTGCATAATGAACATTTGTATACCTAACCCTGAAGTGTACCTCACATATTTAAAATTAAAAATTAAAATAAATAATAATAAAGATTAGCACAATCTTGTTACATAAAAATTTATGTACTAAAGTCAGTGACCAAAAAAAGGACAAACATCTTCTTCCTATTGTAGGTTAAATATCAAGGAAATAAAAGCTTTAGGGTTAACTGTCAAAGTGTCTTCTGCATTCAGCAGGATGTAAAAGACATTAAAAGGGATTTAATCTCTCCACCTCCCGGATGACTTTTTTGCTTCCAAATGCCGCCACTGGAGAGGGTGTCATCGGGGTGAAAGCAATGGCTTTTCCTATTTAAAGACAAATGAAAGGGTGAAATGTGTTCATGAAGAAATTTGTGTCTTTGTCTGAGCCAGTCTATCAGAGGATTAGAATAAATCAAGTCAGTGTTGATGTGGGCTTCAGAAAGTGACAGGCTTTGAGGGCTAATTCTAGAGGAAGAAACACGATGATGTGTGCGTGAGAGAAGGTTTTGGGAAGAGGGCAGACCAAACAGGAAGAGAGTTGGCCAAACTTTGTCAATTTAGCAGTCTGCCAAGAGCTGAATTCAACGTTGTTTATTGCTTCCAAAACAGTAAGGCTCTTAATTCCAGGCAACTTTTCTCCTGACATATCTCATCAGCATGACCACTGCAGGTATTGGAGAATGAGACCCAGGAAGTATTGTAGACCCGGAATCTGGGCCTCTCCTACCACTGCCCTTTGCCCTAGGACTGGTTCAATTTCAATATTTCACCCTTAAATAAGAAAAAAGATCCTAAACCCAATCTTAAGCTAAATTCTCTGACAAAACAAAGTGAAAAGCAGCTTGCAATATAATTCAACTATTTATTTTCGTTTGAACCCTAAGTCCTGAATTTTTTATAAAGAAGAATTCTACCCATTTGGTCTTTTAGAACTAGTTCCTGAATTGTTGTAATTGAGGGTCTGTAGCATTAAACCCACTTAATGATTAAGAAACTACAACAAAACAAATGGGGGAAGTTTTTTCTTTAAAAGAAAGAGATGGCTCTTGGAACATTTGCTTTTGGAGCCCTAAGCCTTCATGTGAGAAATCCAACTACCCTGAAGTCACCATGCTGTGAGAAGCTCAAGCCACATGGAGAGGCCTTGAAGGATGAGGTACCATGTAAGGGGAGCAGGGAGGGATCGACCAAGGAAGTGCCAAGGTGCCAGACACATGAGTGAAGCAATCATCTGGGAAATGTATTCTCTAGCTCCAACTGCCAACACTTGGATCAGAGATGAAATGCCTGGCCAACTCTTCTTGAATTCTTGACCTAAAACATCAAGCCACAGGAGAAAGACCATATGCCGCACAAGAGCCTCCCCACCCATACCACCCCACCACACCCACCCCCTCAGTGAGCAAGAGTTCTAAGACACATCCCAGTTGTTTTCAAGTCCACTAGGATCTCAGCATCAAGGGAGGAAGTAGTAACATTTATAACTCATGACCAGGCATCACATCCTTTGATAGAGAAACTGTCTGAGAAAGATCATGAGCAGTGTGAACCTTGACAATAAGAAAACAAGTACAGTAAGGGTTCAGCTCACAGAAATTTCTATAGTGAATCAAAATTTGTATGCTGGTTATAGTGTAGTAACTATCTTTTTTAATAACTTCATAGGGTAAATGGTTTTATGTCAAAATACTATTTAGATATTGGAAAACCATGAGAACCAGGACAGCAAATATTTTATTCTAACATGGAAAGACAGATCATTAATAACACCAGGACAGACCTACTCCTTAGCACTGTGTAAAATCAAAAAAGACAAACCACTGACGAAGAGGCAAAACTCTAAGCATGAACAAGTAAAATTTCCAGTCATGTAGAAAACAATAGTTCACCCTTCACACTAGTTTAATGTGTTGAAAAGTTTAAAAAGGTGGTTTCTTTTTCTGAAAGCAAGTGGGGGAGAGAAAGAGAAAAGAGAAGAAGAGACAAATGTGAAGGCTGTATCACAAAGAATCAAGAGATCTGAAATAATTAAAATCCACTGTTGCTAGAAAATGGTCTAGATAAACTGGGGACAAAATAGTAAAGTGTATCTTTAGAATTTCCCATGTACCAAGACCTCCTTAAGAACTTTTAAAAACCATCATCAAAATACTCAATTGAAAAAAAAATTCAGTTGATGCCAAATATCATCTTCTCTTTGAACAGCTTGAGTATGTCTACCAGACAGATTCATTTATTTTTGCAGGATTGACACTACAGTCACAGTGATGACAATGAGCTCAAACAGTATACCACAGAAAACAGAAAACTGGATTTGTTCAAAAAGTAATGGAAACTATCAAATATATACACAACTCACAACTCCTTTTATGATTTAATTCATGTACCTCTTTCCTCAACTGCTTTTTTTTCCCTTCCTTTTGCTGTTAAGTATAATAGAAAATGAAAAATAGCCAAGTGTGGTGACATGAGCCTGTAGTTTCAACTACTCCAGAAGCTGAAATGAGAGAATTGCTTCATCCCAGAAGTTTAAGGCTGTAGTGTGCTACAATTATGCCTGTGGATAGCCACTGCACTCCAGTCTGGGCATCATGGCAAGATCCAATCTCTAAAAAAAATTTAAAAATTAAAAGAATTAATTTAATTAAAAACAAATATCTTTCACAATATCTGTTACTTTGTGGATACTCTGAATTAATTATCTTTATGTGAATAAAGCTGTTACCAAGTAGGAGATAAATAAATATTTTAAAAAACACTAAGTCATAAAATAGGTAAACATTAAAAAATAAACTCCACCAAATCAAATAACTTAAGTAACATTTAAAAAGAAGACATCAAGCTTAGCTTAATGTGTGAATTTATTCCCCCAATGTGACATTTAAAAACACTTATAATACAGTACATTGCTAAACCTGCCTTACCTCACACTTCTCTTTCCCCCTTTTTTTCCAGATGAAGCTACTATCCAATTCTGCAGTTATTCACTCTTAAATAGATCTAATGATCTAGTTTGCAGACCACTGAATCTGCATAATATCCATGAAGCTAATATCTCTGCAGACATCCTAGCTATTCAAGCAATAAGGATATCAGCATTGTTCATTTGTATGATCTCTATGTATCTTGTCATCTTTCCAGGGTAAGACTGCCAAGGTCTTGGACTCTTCATTTGGTAGAGTCTAATTCTGTTCTCTCACAAAGAGCTAGGGTTACACTCAGCAAAGGTTACCATTTACGTGAGACATGAAGCCTGCTAGCATAACTCATCACCAAAGTAAAATCCCTATCTATTTTTTCCCTCAAGGACATCCCCAGTGCTACCTAAAATCAGGAAGGAACACTTCAGGACAGGTCACATGTAGGACCTGCACTTACTGTGAATCACATTTTCATTTTTGTACTCTGGAGTATAGTATTTTCATAGCAGTCAAACAAAAGAGTTTTGTTTTGTTTTAGTTTCCTTTTGAAACGCCTTCTTTTCTATCCCCTGGAGGGAAATACATGGGAACCAGATGTAAAGACTACAGTGGCTTTAGCAAGAGAACTCAATATTTAAGGGTGAGCTTTCCTTTAGAAATTATTCCTTTTCATGTTTGGTTTTATTTTATCATTTACTCAAATGAGTTCTAAAATATTTTTCACAAATAGATAACGTTTTTAATTGTTTAAGTAATTTCTAAGACTCAGCTCATTATTTTTCAAATCTCTATATTCTGGAGTGGCATTTTAAGCCACTGCCCTAAGTGCTTTGGCTTTTAGTGCCAACATTCATCTTTCTCTTATCCTCTGATGGAAAATCATCTACACCAGTAATTCTGAAAATCAGAGACTTGGAAACATGACTAGACCCTGAGATTTTTTTTAATATTTAAAAAGGGCAAATATTAGATCTAGAAGAAACTTTAGGGACCACCTTACTTCTCATTAGATATGAGGTAACTAAGACACCAAAGGTCTTGCCCAAAGTCATAGTTAATTGATGACAGATCTAAAACCATAATCTAGATTTCCTTAATCTTGAATTAGCACTCTCTGCCCCCATACTCCCTGGCCTCTCTACATTTTTGTCTATTTCTACAGGATCTTCAGACATGGATTATGTAACTCAGCGACTTGCCCAAAGTAATAGCCGGAGCATTGCTTGGTTACCATTTTTTGGTTATCACTGTCTCCTTTCATTGCATGGAAGATCACAGACAGGAGATGGGAAGCCCTGCTTGGCCTCTGCACCCCATGGATTAAATAATAGCATGGGCTGCCTAGTGCCTTGCCCATGAATTTTGACTGTTAATGCTTAGAACACGAAGCATCTGGAATGTTAAGAAGCCCAGTGTAAAGGCCTTTCCCTTTATAGGGATCAAATACTCCTCTTTTTTGTTCTCAGTAGCCTAGGAATATAGCATAATTTCAAGGTGTCAAAACCTGAATTCCACCCACCAACAAAACTATTCTGCTACTGTTTTCCAGCTTCTTTTTGAGATGTGGCAAGGGACTTAGAAGAAATTTTATCCCTTTGCACCAACTGACCTTATATTTATTTATAAAGTATTAATATGTTTCTTCCAAGAAGTTCCAGAAGTCTCATATGTACGCTCTCACTTAATCCTTCTCTTCCCATGGGGGGAAGCCTTTCATTTTTATCTTCCTGCCATAGTCAGAGTTTCCCTGTTATTTATAGGGTTTCTCTCTAGAGCTTGATACTTAAAGGTTAGACTCTCTGGAAGTTACAAACATGATCAATTGAAGTTTCAATCAATATTGCTAACAAAGTAAATTCTTCATTCATTTAACAAATGTTTTTTGAGTATCTCCTATGTGCCTGGCACTATCATAGGGGTATGGGAGTGAACAAGACAAAGTCTGTGACTTCATGGAGCTTATATATAAAGCAAAAGGACTGTTCCATTACCCAGTTAATTCAGAATCACAAATATACTCTATCCTAATAAAAGAAAAAAATCAATACGGTCTCAATTACTCAGACTATTATTCACAGTTTCAAATCTGTCTGGTAATAAAGAATCCATTTGCTATAGGCCTGCATGGATTGCATCAGAAGACAGGAGACTTGGATTCTAATCCAGAGTCTTCTACCAACAGACTGAACAACATTGGACAAATAACATAACTTCTCTGAACCTTACTTTTGTTATCTGAAGATGTTAGACAAGAATATCTCTCATGTCTTCTCTTGGTCTGCAATTCTAAGATAGGTTGAATTCGCCTAAGATGACTGGTGTGGTGTTCGGACTTACTGCCAAGATCAAATGAGAAGGAACCCACAGTCATACTCTGAAGCTGGCATGGGGTGAGATTGAGGGAAACTGCACAAAGCAACAAGCACCTCCTAAGAAAATGTAATATCCCCCTGAGCAATAATCTTTAAGATCAACTCTACACCTACTACTGTGTTCAACACTGGGCTAAACATTTAGAATGGGAAACATATGAAAAGATCCCTGATCTTAAGGAACATCCAAAGAAAATACATAATAAAAAATGATTAAAAGCAAAAGTATAATCTAGAGGTTCTAAGTTCACATGAGAAGAAAATATCAAGGAGGCCTAGATTAGAAACCTCTGAGGAAAGGCAGAACCTGAATCTCCATATAAAAACCACCATCACAATAATAATAGCAATTAACATTTATTGAGTGCTTAATATACACATATATCATACATAAATTAAGTGCTTTTGGAGGCTATCTCATTTAATCCTCAAACAACCTTAGAAATAAACATTATTACTGTGGCTGTTCTACAGATGGGGAAATAGAGGGAAGCCTAACGTATCTAATGGTAAATACAGGCAATCTGACCCCAGAGTATTCCACACCATTTAATAGTCACGGACTGCTTTCCTCACATGTGATATAAAGGGATAAGCACAGTATCTGGCATACAGTTTAGTGCTCTATAAATGTTACATTCTTCCCTTTTTTATCCATCTCCCACCGCCATTCATCACCAACCCTCATCTTCAACTCACAGATATATATATACCTCCTTACCTTTTCCAATTCTAAACATTCTTCAAATTTCAGTTGAATGTCCACCCTGGGCTGGAAGTATTCTTAGACCAGTCAAGCTTCTGTCTTCCTACTTACCTCTAGCACTAACCTCCTATAGCCTGCTGGGTGATCATGTACTATCTGAAATGTCACTGGCGCTATTTAATGTCTTAGGATATTGATGTTTCTGGTGTCTTGTGGTATTATTAAGATAAACCTGTATTATTATTATTATGCATTTTTGTACTATTGAGCTTTTCATATAATTTAACTGTGTCAACTAACTCCAAACCCCTTTGTGTTGGCATAGGTCTTGGCATAGCACAAGACTCCTGGGTCTTGGTATAATGCTATGCCAAGAGGCACCAGGAAGCATTCACTACTTCAAGAATTTCCGTGTTTGTAAAGTTTTCACTTTCTAGAAAAATGATCCAATCAAGCAAATGCAGCTAACACATCAAAGTTTTATTCCACTCTGTTTAGGGAGTCTGTAGGTTTTTTCTGTTTGTGACTAATTCTGGACATAAAAGTAATCTATGCATGTTTACAATACCTTTATCTTGTGCATATTCACAGAGTGAAATCTAACTTCTTCTGACCTGCTAAAGAATAATACTATCTGTTTCTTAAAAATGAAAAAAGCAACTAACCAACTCTTACAAAACCAAAAGGCAGCTTCAGTTTGGATTTATTTTAATCTTATAAATTTATTATAAAGTACTATACATAGTAAGGCCAGGCTTATTTCATGCCTGTAATCCCAACACTTTGGGAGGCTGAGGCCGGAGGATTGCTTGGGACCAGGAGTTGATCAGCCTAAGCAACACTGTGAGACCCTGTCTCTACAAAAGATTTTTTAAAAATTAGGTAGGCATGATATGCACACCTGTAGTCTCAGCTATTTGGTGGGCCCAGACGTGAGAAGACTGCAGCGAGCCAAGATCAAGCTACTGCACTCTAGTCTAGGCAACAGAGCAAGATCCTGTCTCTAAAAAAAACTATATAGATAGAAAAAAGTAAACATGGAGATTGGATTAAGGTGGCCAATGTGAAGCAGCTGGAGTGAGTTTCTCCAACAGAGTAAACTAAGATAGTTTCCTCAGCACCCAGAGCAGAACAGGACCAGAGTCACACCCTACAACTCTTCAAAGGAGTGAAAATAACCATAAAAAAGAGAAAAAAATCCATCTACCTGGGATGGAACTGGTCAGACTCTTGTCTGCATCGCCACAGTTCACTGGCAGCCTCCGACACAGTAGAAAAGGTGAGTGAGGAGATTTCAGGAGTTCTGTACTCCTGCTGCAGACTTGGCCAGCCCCCTGAGCCCTGCAGAACCCCAATCCCCCACAGGAAACTGCCTTACCCACATGCTCTGCAGAAGCTGATGTGGAATGGTGTAGGAAAAAAGGAAGCCTTGAGCAGCACCAGTCATCATTTCCCGGGAACTCAACACTCAATACATGCATCTACTTTCTATAATAGCCAGCTGAGAGGGAATGGGTTCCTAGGGCAAACTCCGAGGCTACAGACAGTGCCCGGCTGAGGTGGGTTGCCTTGTGAACACCTGAGGCCCTGAAGCCAGCTGTACTTTGACATTCACAAGAAAAATAGCCTGAGGAAAATGCAAGGCAAATACCATGAAGCTAGGGCTGAACAGTTGGCAATTATTGCCATAGCAACCTCTCAATTCCCATGTAAACTCTTCTATGTCCTCCATGTACAACAGCGTAACTCCAGTGGAATGGGTCTTCCTTCTAATCCACACTGGAGTAGCCAAGAGTATACAATTGTGGGGTACTTGAGCTCCTCGAAGCCTCAAAACAGAGAACGTGGGTAATCCCCAGGGCCTTGCCCTCCATCTATGTTGGCTGGGTTCTTCCTTGGAACAATACTCACCAAAGGGAAACCCCACCGGCACCATTGCAGCTGGCTTTCCCCCACAATCACCACCTCCTGGTCAGTGGTCAACAGCACAGTCTACCACATTGGTTATAATGGCATTGAGGATGAGTTAAGGTGGATTCCCTCCTCTTCAATCTTGCGGAATAGCTTCAGTAAAATTTGTACCAGTTCTTCTTTGAAGGTCTGGTAGAATTCAGCTCCTGGACTTTTTGTTGTTGTTGGGAGACTTCTAATTATTGTTTCAATCTGCTACTCGTTCCTGGTCTGCTCAGGGTTTTTATTTCTTCCTGATTGAAGGTTGGGGGTTTGTATGTTTCCAATAATTTTTCTGCTTCCTCTAGATTATCCAGTTTGTTTGCATAGAGGTATCTTTTTTTTTTTTTTTTTTTGAGTTGGAGTCTCACTCTGTCACCGCAGCCTCGACCTGCTGGGCTCCGGCGATCCTTCCGCCTCAGCCTTCCAAGTAGCTGGATTCTCTTTGTTTCTTAATTAATCTAGCTAATGGTCTATCAAATTTGTTTATCTTTTCCAAGAACCAAACTTTTGCTTCATTGATCTTTTCTATTTTTTTAAATTTCAGTTTTATTTAGTTCTGCTCTGATTTTCATTATTTCTTTTCTTCTGTTAGCCTTGAGTTTGGTTTATTCATGTTTTTCTAGTTCCTTAAGGTATGATGTTAGTTTGTCGATATATGATCTTTCAATCTTATTAATTTGGCCTTCCTTACGTACTATAAATTTTCCTATGAGCACAGCTTTGGTTGTGTCACAGAGGTTTTGATAACTTGTTACATTGTTGTCATTGGTTTTGAGTAATTTTTAAATTTTCATCTTGATTTCATTGTTGATCCAAGCATCATTCAGAAACAGATTGTTTAACTTCCATGTTTTTGTTTGGTTTTGTGAATTCTTTTTTGAGTTAATTTCTAGTTTTATTCCACTATGGTCTGAGAAGGTCCTTGATGTGATTTCAATTGTTTTGAATTTATTGAGACTTGATGTGTAGCCTATCATATGGTCTAACTTGAGAATTCTTCATGTGCTGATGAAAAAATGTATATTGTATAGTTTGGGGGTAGTGTTCTGTAGATTAGATGTCTGTTAGTTCCATTTGCTTTAGGGTTCAGTTTAACTCCAATGTTTCTTTGCTGATTTTCTGCCTTAATGATCTACCTGTTCTAGTCAGTGGAGTATTGAAGTCTCCCATTAGTACTGTATTGCTGCCTATCTCTTTTTATTTAGGTCTGGTAGAATTTGTTTTATAAAGCTGGGGGCTCAGGTGTTAGGCACATATATATTTAAAATTGCTACTTCTTCTTGTTGGATTGATCCCTTTATAATTATATAATAACCATCTTTGTCTTTTTTTTTTCCATTGTTAGTTTAAATTCTGTTTTATCTTATATGAGAATGGCTACTCCTGCTCATTCTTGGTTTCCATTTGCATGGAATATTTTTCCCCTATCCCTTGAGTCTATAGGATAGGAGTCTATTGGAGAGAGTGGGTCTCTTGGAGAGAGCAGACATTTGGGTTGTATGAGTGTATGTGTTTTTTTTAATGCATTCTGCCAGTCTATATCTTTTTAGTGGGGCATTGAGACCATGTACATTCAGAGTTAATAATATATGTAGGGTACTATTCCATTCATCATACTGGTTGTTTTCTGGTTTTTATATATTATGTATATACATGTTTATTTATTTTCTCTATTGTGTTGCTATTCCATAAGACCTGTGAGCTTCATGATTTCCAGCATTTTTCTAGTGGTATATTTCGACCTTTTATTTTGATATTTAGAGCTCCTTTGTGTATTTCCTATAGAGCTGGTCTAGTGGTGACAAATTCCCTCAGTGTTTGCTTGCCTGAGAAAGATTTCATTTCTCTTTTATTTTTGAAGCTTAGTTTTGCAGGATACAAAATTTCTGTAACATGTTCCAAGTACAATCCCAGAGGTAAAACTTTTTCTTACTTCCTTGGGTACCTACAAGAAAGAGAAAAATGAAATTCTGTCTAAATCTCACTGGGTTTTAATACCATTTAGTTCAAGTGTATTATATTCACATGAGGACCAGCAAGTTAGTTAGTTACAGATAGCAGTTTAATCCAGAACATCTGTATCCTTTGAATTCTTAGCTAAGAATGAAACTACTTAACATTCTTTATAGAAATGTTAAGTATGTTTGCCTTTACAGAGTCATACTTTACACTTGTACCCAGAGGAAGTATTGAATTATTTCTTTTTTTTTTTTTTGAGTTGGAGTCTCACTCTGTCGCCCAGACTGGAGTGCAGTGACCGCTCCCGGCCACCGCAGCCTCGACCTGCTGGGCTCCGGTGATCCTTCCTCCTCAGCCTTCCAAGTAGCTGGAATTACAGGCGCGCGCTACCACGCCCTGCTAATTTTTTGATTTATTGTAGAGATGAGGTATCGCTTGCCCAGGCGGGTCTCGAACCCGCGGGCTCAGGCAATCCACTCACCTCAGCCTCCCAAAGGCGCGGGATTACAGGCTGAGCCACCAAGCCCGGCTGAATTATTTCTTAAAAACGTTATTTCAGAGGTCATAGATTAAAGTTTGAATTTGTGTTTTAGCCTGAAATCTTCAGCATGTTTTTTTATAGCAAGAAATCTATTGGAACATATCACTATGCTTACTATAAGGAAGACTGTTGTCTTAGTCTGTTTGGGTTGCAATGACCAAATAACTTAGACTCGGTAATTTGTAAACAATAGAAATGTATTGCTTACGGTTCTGGAGGTTGGGAAGTCTAAGATCAAAGTGCCAGCAGGTTTGGTGTCTGCCGAGGGCTCTCTCCTTCATAACTGATGTCTTGTTACTGTGTCCTCACATGGCAGAAGGGGTAAGGGACTTCCCTCAAGTCTCTTTTAAAAAGGGCACTAATCTCATTCTTGACACTGGAGCCCTCAGGATTTAATCACTTCCCAAAGGTCCCAATTCTTAATACTATCACATTTGAGTATTAGTTTCCCACAAATGAGTTTTTGGGGAACACTAGCATCTAGACTATAGCAGATGCGGTCCATGTTCATATTATCTCTATGATTACTTGCTAGAGAAATGTAGCTCAGTTGTTAGTACCAGGACTAATTGGGCTTCTCCCATCATACTATGACACTATGAATCTTAATATTGGTTGTGTTTCTGTCAGTGTTAGTTACTTGAAAGTTTAAAGCTCACTTCAGAGTCAATAATTCAACAGAGATTAGAGTTGAGATTTCCTAAACTTGTAGCCTGATACTTTTTTTCCCCACTGTATCTATGATCATTTATTTCCCCAGACCAACATTTAGATCTCGCGGCCCCACAGTAAAACTTGTTATTTCCAGGTAGAAGAGGTAGATTGAAATATGTAGACTAGTATGAATAACAAAATAATATAATTTCCAGAAAACCATTGGTTTATGAAAATAGAATATCTAAAATTTTAACTATTCTAGAAAATTCAGGTCATAAGTTTACTTTATACTAAAATGCTTTAACGAAAAAAAGATTAGTTCCCACTTAAAAGTCTTTTATATATAGTGTGTGATTCAATCATTAGGACTAGATTTGTATAATCTTCTCGTTGCACTATAAAAATCCCTTGACAAGGCTGGGCTCGGTGGCTCGGTCTGTAATCCCACGCTTTGGGAGGCCGAGGTGAGTGGATTGCCTGAGCCTGCGGGTTCGAGACCCGCCTTGGCGAGACCTCATCTCTACAATAAAAATCAAAAAATTAGCCAGGCGGGCGTGGTAGCGCGTGCCTGTAATTCCGGCTACTCAGAAGTCTGAGGCAGAAGGATCGCCGGAGCCCAGCAGGTCGAGGCTGCAGTGGCCGGGAGTGGCCACTGCACTACAGTCTGGGCGACAGAGTGAGACTCCAACTAAAAAAAAAAAAAAAATCCCTTAACACTTGGTGGTTCTAGCTCAGTCTTTAAAAATTCCTTGTCATCTTGAAGTTTTATAACCCATATCAGGTTTAATTTTCTTTAGACTAAAATTTAAGGGACATAAAGATTTGCTGGTACTACTACTTTACGTTTTATTTCTTAAAGTAGATGGTGGCTACAGAATGTACATTTTATTATTTCAATTGTGTATATGTATATAACATTTCAATAACTTTGGGGGGTATAGATGGTTTTGGGTCTGGGCTTTCAGTGTACCCACTACCCCCACCTATACACATTGTACTGGATAGGCGATTTGCCATCACTCCAACCCTTCCACACTTTACCTTCTAAGTCTCTAGTGTCCATTGTACCATTCTCTATGTCTTTGCGGATCCTTAGTTTAGCTCCCACTTATAAGTAAGAATAGGTGATGTTTGATTTTCTGATTACTTAGGATGATGTTCTCCAATTCCATCCAAGTTGCTGCAGAATACTTTATTTCATTCTTTTTGTTAGCTGAATAGTAAGTATTCCATAGTGTATATATACCACATTTTCATCATCTACTGATTGATTGATGAACATTTAGGTTGATTCCATAACTTTGTGAATGTGAATTGTGCTGTGATGAACATGTGAGTGCAGGTGTGTTTTTCATATAACGACCTCTGTTCCTTTGAGTAGATACCTAGTAGTGGTATTGCTGGATCAAATGGTGGATCTACTTTTAGTTGTTTGAGAAATCTCCATACTGATTTTCATAGTTGTTGTACTAATTTACACTTCCACTAACAGTGTATAGGCATTCCCTTCTCTCTGCATCTGTGCCAGCATCTATTATTATTATTATTTTTTTAATGATAGCTCTCTGACTGTTTAAGGTGATATCTCATTGTGATTTTGATTTACATTTCCCTGGTGATTAGCAATGTTGAACATTTTTTAATATGTTTGTTGGCCATTTGTATATCTTCCTTTGAGAGATGTCTGTTCATGTTGTTTACCCACTTTTTAATGGGGTTATTTAATTTTTCTTGCTGATTTGTTTGAGTTCTTTGTAGATTCTGGAGATTCTAGTCCCTTAACAGATATATAGTTTGCAAATATTTTCTCCCATTCTGTAGGTTGCCTATTTGTTGATGACTTCTTTTGCTGTGCAGAAGCTTTTTAGTTTAATTAAGTCACACTTATTTATTTTTCTTTTAGTTGCATTTACTTTTGGGGTTTTAGCCATAAATTATTTGCCTAGGCTGATGTCCAGAATAGTTTTTCCTACATTTTCTTCTAGGATTTTTATGGTTTCAGGTCTGACATTTAAGTCTAGTCTACTTCAAGTTAATTTTTGTATATGGAGAGATGTAGGAGTCAAGCTTCACTTTTCTGCATATAGCTATGCCAGTACCATTTGTTGAATAAGGTGTCCTTTCCCCAGTGTATGTTTTTTGTCCGCTTTGTCAAAGATCAGTTGGTTGTAGATATTTGGGTTTATTTCTGGATTCTCTATTCTGTTCCATTGGTCCATGTGTCTGCACTAGTACCAATACCAGATTGTTTTGGTTACTACAGTCTTGTAGAATGATTCAAAGTCAGGTAATGTGATGCCTCCAGCTTTGTTCTTTTTACTTAGGGTTGCTTGACTTTTCTGGCTCTTTTTTGGTTCCATATGAATTTTGGGATTTATTTTTCTAATTCTGTCAATAATGATGTTGGTAGTTTGATAGGGATTGCATTGAATCTGTAGATTACTTTGCAAAATATGGTATTTTAACAACATCGATTTCTCCAATCCATGAGTATGGAATGTTTCTCTATTAGTTTGTGTCCTCTACAATTTTTTCATCCGAGTTTTGTAGTTCTCCTTAGAGAGATCTTTCACCTCCTTAGTTAAATATACTATATTCCCAGGTATTTTGGCTTTTTGGCTGCTATTATAAATGGAATTGAGTTATTAATTTGATTCTCAGCTTGGTCACTGTTAGTATATAGCAGTGCTACTAATTTGTGTGTGTTGATTTTGTATCCTGAAACCTTACTGAATTCATTTACCAAGTCCTGAAGTCTTTTGGAGAAGTCTTTAGGATTCTCTAGGTATAAGATCATATCGTCAACATAGAGAGATAGTTTGATTTCTTGTTTCCAATTTGGATATCCTTTATTTCTTTTTCTTGCCTGATTCTCTGGCTAGGACTTCTAGTACTATGTTGAATAGAAATGGTGAAAGTGGGCAGCCTGGCCTTGTTCCATTCTGAGGGGAAATAAGTTAAACTTTTCTTCATTCAGGATGACATTGGCTGTGGGTTTGTCATATATGACTTTTATTATTTTGAGGAATGTTCCCTCTATGTCTATTTTGCTGAGGGTTTGTATCATGAAGGGATGCTGGATTTTATCAAATGCTCTTTCTACATCTATTGAAATGATCATATGATTTTTGTTTTTAATTCCGTTTATGTAGTGGATCACGTTTGTGTACTTCCATATGTTGAAACATTCTTGCATCCCTGGGATAAAACCCAGTTGGCTGTGGTATATATATTACTTTTAATGTGGTGTTGAATTCAGTTTGCTAATATTTTGTTGAGGATTTCCATTCTATGTTCATAAGGGTTGTTGGTCTATAGTTTTTTTTTTTTTCTTTTTTTTCTTTCTGTTGTTTACAAATTACTGAGTCTAAGGTATTTGGTCATTGCAACCCAAACAGACTAAGACAACAGTCTTCCTTATAGTAAGCATAGTGATATGTTCCAATAGATTTCTTGCCATAAAAAAACATGCTGAAGATTTCAGGCTAAAACATAAATTCAAACTTTAATCTATGACCTCTGAAATAACGTTTTTTTTGTTGTTATTGTTGTTTTTGAGTTGGAGTCTCACTCCGTCATCCAGACTGGAGTGCAGTGGCCGCTCCCGGCCACCGCAGCCTCAACCTGCTGGGCTCCAGCGATCCTTCCACCTCAGCCTTCCAAGTAGCTGGAGCTACAGGCGTGCGCTGCCCGGCTAATTTTTGATTTATTGTAGAGATGAGGTCTCGCCAAGTTGCCCAGGCAGGTCTCGAACCCACGGGCTCAGGCAATCCACTCACCTCAGCCTCCCAAGGTGAGGGATTACAGGCTGAGCCACCAAGCCCGGCTGAACTGACGTTTTTAAGAAATAATTCAATACTTCCTCTGGGTACAAGTGTAAAGTACAACTCTGTAAAGGTAAACATCTGGATTTCTATAAAGAATGTTAAGTAGTTTCATTCTTAGCTAAGAATTCAGAGGATACAGATGTTCTGGATTAACCTACTATCTGTAACTAACTAACTTGCTGGTCCTCATATGAATATAATACACTTGAACTAAATGGTATTAAAACCCAGTGAGATTTAGACAGAATTTCATTTTTCTCTTTCTTGTAGGTACCCAAGGAAGTAAGAAAAAGTTTTACCTCTGGGATTGTGCTTGGAACATGCTACAGAAATGTCAGAGTATGTGCAGAATTGTATATGGATATGCATTTGTCATGTATAAATAAAGAAAAAATTCCACTTAAAAAAAAACCCTAAGAATCTGTAGATAGGCAACCCCCTCGGGTCCCTTCCCATTGTGGGAGCTTTTCCGTCCTCTCAATAAATCCTGCTTTCTCAACAGCAACAACAAAAAAAGAATTTGTAGATAAATTTTGAAGTAATTATCTGTTTTATAAGTTATTTCTTCTGAACAATGATCTGCTTTATAAGTTATTTCTTCTGTTTTGTTGCAGCCCACTGATTAACAGGCTGAGATTAAAGAAATTTAAATTATTAGGAAACATAATCCACAAATAATTGGTTAAAAGGGGGGAAAAGCACTTAAATTATTACACAGATATAAATATGAGGGGCCCCCAAAAATATGAATTATCTTTTGGAGGGTAGGCCCCTTGCCATACAGGCTTCCCCCACTAGGTAAGTGTTCTAAGAACGCTTTGGTATTAGTGTACCAGCTGCATCGTTGTGAGAGGCTGGGTTCAACTTCAATGAATATTTTTTTTTTTTTTTTTTTAAGATTCTTTCAACACATTTGCTCATTTCATGATGGGTGATTTATAAGCATACCTGCCCACACTGCACTGAGTGTTCAGCAGTTTTTGATCAAAAATAGCATGACCCCTTGTGCCTCACTCTCCCTATTCACCCGATCTTGTCCCAAGCCACTTTTTTGTTTGTTTGTTTTCCTGGATTAAAAAAAGTCTTCAAAGGGAAATGTTTTGCCAGTGTGGAAGAGGTGAAACCAAAATGGCAGAAGTACTAAAAGGCATCACAATTGACCAGTTCAAAAACTGTTTTGAGCAGTGGAAAAAGCATCTCGATAGGTGTATTATATCAAATGGAGAGTACTTTGAAGGTGACTGAAGTTTAAATATGTAAAAATAAATAAATAATTGTTAATAAATAAATTCTGAGGTTTTTTGGGTCCCCATTCGTATAAGAATTATAGGTAAAAATATGTGCTGCAAATGTATATAGTGAGTGAGGCATTTCTATCAAAACTGCCTCCTGTCTTTCTTTCACTGGATTGTGTTTGGTTTTGTTTCCCCCACAGGATAAAGAAGAAAATCACCAGAGTTTCTCTGACTATCAGTTCCCCAGTTAATGAATCCTCCAACATCAGATCAAGTTATTCTACATTAGTTCAACCATTATGTACTGACCCCCAGAGGGTAGGTTCCATCTTAAGCCTTCTGAGAGGGTTCCAGTAATGGAGACATAGACCCAGAAAAGAAGGAATCAATGCGGTTTTCTTACAATGAAGAAAGCCTCTAGCTGCAAAACCTAAAAAAAAACAACAAAAAAATTAGAAAAAAATCCATGGATCTCAGAAATAACTCCATTGCATCTCTATGACCTGGCCTCTTGTTTGTGTGCCAGACCATAAGGGACAGTCGGTTTCTAGGAGCACAGTCCCATAAAAGAGTATTCCAACTATCTAAGGAATGAATTCCCTCCTAATTAAAAAAGAAAAAAAGGAAGGAGATGCTTTTTTTAAAACCTAAAAGATCCAACAAGAGCAACTGTATGGTGGAAGAAAAAAATGTAGGCAGTAAAATTCAGAAGTTATTTAAATCTTTAATATACAGTATGTAAATACTTGCCAATATCATTTCTCAAATATAATTGCCCAGTGTGGTATTCCACCATCTCAGCTGATGGAATGCTGGAAGAGAAAGAAGAGTGACAATGGAGCAAACATCCAAACTGACATTTAAATTAGAAGCACCATCCTTTTCAAAAAGGAAGCCTAGGTATGGTCAGTAGCAGCGAAAACTTAACAGTCGGTAACAGTTAAAACTGATCTAGTTAGTTCCTGGTCACCAAGTTTTGGGACTTTGACAGTATGGATGATAGTATCATATTCTCTTTTATTACTTAAACCAGATGCAGAGTCCCTGTAGCAGCCTGTCAGGATCCACTTGTGTTGCAGTCCCTGTGTTTACCAAGGTAACTTATCCATACTGCATGATGGAGCTTAGATTTTGTAAACTGTAGACATTGTTGAAGGGATAAGAAGAAAAACAGGGGAAACCAGAAAGGACTTCAGAGATAATTACCATTTTAATATATGAGGAAAACTGAGGCTAAGAAAAGGTAAAATGATCTGCTTACTATCACAGTGCAATTCATAGTTTAGCTGGTGCTCTTTAAACTTTTGCTCTGTGTCAGGCCTCCAGCTCTGGAAAGCAATGCTTAGGTTGTACTGTCCAGGGAGACGTATGCTCTGCCTGACCTCAAGATCCTGTCAAATTCTCCTAACAAGCCATAAGAGGCCCTTCTGAAGAAGTCAATAAGCATAGCAATATCTGCTTCCTGCTTAGGTCACAGTCGAAGAACACTGTCTCTATCACTCACTGGAAGCAGTATTAATTCAGTTACCAAGGTTAAACTAAAATTAGGATTGAGTCTTCTCTGAGCTCTTTGTCTGCCAGTTATCAACCTGACACAACTGGAATCAGTGCCAACAGCTGGTCCAAAGTATGAAATGCAGGGCAGGGTCTAAACCTATAATAGATATAGGGTGAGAGACAAAGGAAACAATGTAACTAAGAATAAATAACACTGCTACTGATTCTGAAAACTTGCTTTCAGCAGATGCTGTCAGGAACACGTGTGTTATTTCCACAAGTCTCTCATGCTGCATTCCTTCCCTATAAAATGCATCTCTGGGCATCAGGCCTCAAGGGTTAGGCTGGTCCTTATGTCTGACCTAGGTTTCACCTGATGGAAGGTCCTCAGATACTCTCTCTCTGGTCTCACAGCCAAGTTATAATCTGAAATATACAGAGGGTGCTAAAAAAAATTTATACACATTTTAAGAAAGGAAAAAACTGTATTAAAGTTGTAATACTCAATATATACCGATAATAAAAGATGAATACAAGTCACATTTGACATCTGCAATTACAAGAGGTACTCAAAGTGGTTACCATCAGCGCCCAGACACTTCTGATTATGGTGAACTAAAAGTAATATAATAGGTAACATCGCCTGAAATGTGTATACATTTTTTGGGCACCCCTAGTAATTCTAGATTCTAAAGGACTCTGTCTGGGGTTGCAGGTAGGGAAGGGAGGGAGAGCGCAGGAAATTTACCACAAATGCTACCCATTCCTTTCTGCATTGTGACTAAACTAGCTATAGTTAAAAATAAACAATTTTATATATCAATATAGCTCCTATTTCTTAGAGAAAGTTTGCAGATTATCTGAAATGAGCCTCAAAACCTCAAGATAGGCTAAGCATTTTGCTAACCCTATTTCACAGATAAAGAATCTGAGTTCCAGAGAGGTTGAGTCCTTTGCAAGTTCTCTTGACCAGCTTCAATCAGCTAGTAGCAGAGTTAAGATTTTGGCCCAAGTTCTCTAAACATGATTCAGGGTTCTCATCAAATTACAGTACAGCAGTCACCCTCTTAACCAGTTTTACCTTCTGCAGTTTCCGTTACCCATGGTCAACTGAAAATAGATGAGTACAGTACAATAGGATTTTTTTTCTGAGTCGGAGTCTCACTCTGCCACCAAAGCTGGAATGCAATGGCATGATCATAGGGCTCACTGTAGTCTCAACCTCCTGGGCTCAGGCAATCCTTCTGCTTCAGCCTCCCAAGTAGCTGGGACCACCATGCCCGGCTAATAGTTTTGATTTTTTTGTAGAGACGAGGTCTTGCTTTGTTGCCAAAGCTGGTTTCGAACTCCGGAGCTCAAATGATCCTCTCACCTCAGTCTTCCAAAGTGCTAGTATTACAGGCATGAGCCACCATGCCCAGTTAAAAAGATATTTTGAGAGAGAGAGACTACATTCACATAACTTTTATTACAATATATTGGTATAATTGTTCTATTTCATTATTAGTTATTTTTGTGAATCTCTTACTGTGCCTAATTTATAAATTAAACTTTATCATAGGTATGTATGTATAGGAAAAAACAGTGTATATAGGTTTCAGTACTATCCATGGTTTCAGGCAATCACTGGGGGTCTTGGAACATATCTCCTACAGATAAGGTGGCACAACTGTACTACCCATGTTACTATGACCAATAATAAAGACTAAGCCTGTGACTCGATATGTATTCAACAAAATAATCAAATACAATAAAATGAGGAACTTTCAATTAATCTGTTTTCTAATTTGAAAAATGACTTTTTGAAAAGTTAAATAACTTCCTTATTTAACACAATTCTATGAAGTTAAGATAAAAATAACTTATATCTGACTGTGAAGCATACTATAAAGCCCAAAAGAATATCCAGCAGCTCCTTGTTTTGATTAAGACAGTCAGTTATCAATAATCATGATGAAAAACCACACAAACTTAATGCAAATGACATCTCAAATCATTGTATATGGTGTAACAGTTTCTTTTATTCTATGAATTCTATGTTTGTTCTTCAGCATCTTCAAGACATCTCTACAACCAGAGGTCAGTTTGTCGTGTTTGAATGCCGAATCCAGGCCACAACCACAGTTCAAGTTCACTGGTACAGAGAGAAAGAGCAGATAGCCAACTCAGATGACTTCCGGATTCTGAGGAAAAGTATCATAATAAGTTTTTCAAATTGCTTTTAATTCCAATTAACCTTGAAATCGAATTCATGCTTTAAACTTTAATAGCAGATTTGTTACAGGCATAAAGATTTATATTATTAAATAATTATTATTTAAAATCCAAATGATTTATCAAAAGCATTAATGAAAGAAGAATAGATAACTTTTTAAATCAAAGGATAATTTTAGGGCATAGGGGTGTGCACCTATAGTCCTAGCTACTCAGAATGCTGAGGTGGGAGAATCACTTGAGCCCAGGAGTTCGAGGATGCAGTGAGCTATGATTGTACCACTGTACTCCAGCCTGAGCAACAAAACCAGACCCTCAACTCCAAAACAAAATTTTTTTTAGAGAATAATTTTAATAACTGAAAAAAGACTGGTTTATTTTCATAAATTAATCTTAATATTTTCTTAACATATAAACAAAAATTAATGTGAGACTAAACATTTCCTAAAGGGCAAAGCAAATGAAAACTGATGTATAACTTTCTAAATACTCTCTTTTTTTGAGGCAGGGTCTCACTCTGTCACTCAGGCTGGAGCACAGTGGCATGCTCACAGCTTACTGCGGAAAAATTAAAAATTATTTTTTAAAATTACTAACTTTTGTGTATTTCTCCACAGTAATACTACAGTATCTTTCTGGGCTCGGGCAGTCCTTCCACCTCGGCCTTCCAAGTACCTAGGACTACAGGCACGCGCCACCATGCTCAGCTACTATTTTTATTTTTTGCACAAAGTCTTGCTATGTTGCCTAGGCTGGAACTTTCTCATTAATTATTTTCCTACAAAATAATTAATGTATGGAAGGGTAACAAGCATAATAATCTATAGGTATAATGTTTACCTATAAATCTAAACACTGAATTTATGCTTTGTAAACAATTTCTCATGTAATCCTGACATAAACATTTTGAGGTATATGATCTCTATTTTTCAGTACAAAAAGAAACTAGAAATACAAAAAGCTTTGCTCAATATCACAAAGCTAGTAAAAGCTGAAACCAAGATTTAAATCCAAGATAGTTCTTATGCCAAATGAAGAAAATATATGCATTTAGATATCAATTCAAAACAACAACATTTGCACATCACATTTAGAAAAAACATCTCTTTATTACACAAAGGATAGGGTATTTCTTTTTAAAATAATGCACTGCATCTTTTGAAAATAAACTAATGCAAAATACATCTGGAAAATACATAACATAAAGAAAATTTAAAATTATTTTTTAAAAGTATTAAGCTTTGTGTATTTCTCTACAGTGATACTACAGTATTTTTATAATGTAATATTCTATCATATTTTACTCAGACATTAAGAGAAAAGGATTCTCTTGGGAGAAAAAGGCCACCTCAGGATTAGTGTTTCAGGAATGGTTCACTTTCAGATGAGGTATATTTTTCTGCTGTAACCTCCATGCTAGGGATGAAGAAAGTTCAGAGAAGTAAAGTAATTTTCACAAAGTCACAGAGCAATTCTGTGGTAGAACCAAAACTAAAATCAAGTTCTAGCATCCTGCCAAGTGTTTACTCCTTTATGTACCTTTTCTGAGTTTCTACAGAATTTATAATCTGGCTCGGATTGCAGTCAACTTTGCATTTGCCTCCAGTTATCTCTCATATATACACGGTCCCCTCTCCCAATTAAATTATCGTCATTTAAGTTCTCTTTTCTTCTTGTTTACTTTTCAGAAGCTTGTTTATCATCCATTCCTGGTAAGTGCAATTTTTCAACATCTTGATAATGGATTAACTCAAAATTAGCATCAGAAGACTTTGTCTCCTAAATCACTCCTGCCTTCATGGGCTCTTTTGAAGCTATCCTATACAAACTCTTGAACTGACAACAGAAGAAGCAAGATAACTGGGATTTATCAGTGTATTTATTCATATATTCATTCATTCAAAATATGATTACTGACTACAGACTATGGCTAGGTTCTATTCATACCACAAGGAGAAAGCAATGAACCAGACTGACAAGATCCCTACCCTTAAGAAGTATGCGATCTCCCTCTAACTTCACTTGGTTTTGTACTTGTGACGTGAATTATACCCAGAAGCCATAAGAAAGTGTCCTGACATCAACCATCCAAACTGTTGACTGTCTAAGAAGTCACACTGTAGCCATAGCTGTATTAACATTAGGTCTAAGTATCATCGTAATGATAACTTCTAAGTCAGTTCAGAAAATGTTTCTATAGGACCTTTATGCTAAGCACTAAAGTTACAGAAATCTAGAAGTCAAAGAATAAAGTGTAAACCCTGTATTCAAGGATCTTACAGTCTAGTAGAGAAACCAGTCTGACAGGCAGTTGATAAAGATCATGCTGGGATTCTTTCTGGTTGTATTTGTTTATTTATTGTTACGTGTTAGATGTGCATATTTTGGGAGTATATGTAATAATATGATACATTCACAAAATCAAATCAGGATAACTGGGATATGCATGACCTTAAATATTTATCTTTTCTTTGTACTAGAAACATTTGAATTTGAATTATTCTCTTCTAGCTATTTTGAAATGTACAGTTGATTAATGGGATTGTATTTTTAAGATTGACCTTAATGTGGTCACTCAAAAGACAATATAAAATTGAGTCAAATGCTACAAAATATCTAATCAGGTTTTTTTTTAATCTCAATAATAGTCTACTTATTACTAGTACCTACTTTCCTCAGTATCCTACCACATTATATGTTTGTTAATTTGGGGCATTCAAATATACTAATCAAGTTGAATTTCTTCCCTTTCCAGAGGAAGTCTGCACCTTGATTATCACAGAAGCATTTCCTGAAGACTCTGGGGAATTCAAGTGTATCGCAGAAAATGAGGCTGGGATTGCAGCCTCTGCAGCAAAACTCTTTGTTTCCCCAGGTAATTACTCTTCAAAATCTCCTTGCTCCAATTCAGCCCAGAGCCAAGAGGAAGATTCTCTGTTTCTATCTGAACTGGTGATTAATTATGTTTTTCAGAGGGAAAAGAAGTAGTGAAATCAGAGAGTTCTCCAAAGTTACCCATGAGCAAATTTTCTCCAAAACTGGCCTCTTTTCCCCGGAGCAGTGAAAGCTACACAAAGGACAAAAATCCAGACAATCCCCCCTTAAACCTTAAGCCAATTGTTCCTGAACCAGCCTTTCAAAATGAACATGAGATCCAGGTTCCAAAGATGGATTTCTGTGCTATCATTGGAAATTCCTCTGAGCTACAACAATGGTAAGGGCGGACTGACCTAACATTCATTCATTCAACAAACACTTCTGGTTCTGTAGATAGATCCTGACAAAGTTCCTGCCCTCAGGAAGCTTGCATTCTGAGATGAATCACTTTAACTTTGTGAGTCCTTTCTTGATGCATGTCACTATGGCTGAAATAGTAAGTCTTATGCTTAGATCCATATTTAAGGACTTTTACAGAGACTCAAATGAGAGAACTATATCATATTTGAGATGGAAGAAATCAGAGGCCATCTACTTCAAGTTCCTCATTCTACACATGACTAAAATCGGCTCATATTGTGGAGGGCTAGTTCCTCATGCTTCCATGATCGTGGCATAAGTACTCCTCTAAGTATTTCTTGCAATGAAAACTGCAAGAAAAGACTTTAGATTTGGACACCAACCAACTTGGAACAATGTATATGAAGTACATAGAAGGCAATCAATAACTCATAGCTATTACTTCACTGAATAATCTATCACAGCTTTGTCTTTGTTTTATGGGAACCAGTATATTTCCAATAAGATTCTGACCGTGATTTCTCAGTTGGTCACCTGGTATCCTTTTGGTTTCCACGATCTCTAGTTGCCTGAGCAGTACATAAGCCTATAAAGATTCCTCATGTGGTTAAGGAAGATGGGGTATATGGGACAATAGATAAGACTGCAATATATTCGACAAACATCTATTAAACGCATTCTATGTGTTTATCAGTGTGAGGCTTGCCTTGGGAAGATGGCCAATGCTGACATCTAAACCTTTTCTCCATAAGTACTTGTGTTTAACAGTGAGAGTTAAAAGGTCTTGAACTTATAAGAGAGTATCTTTCACAAGAGATTATCATCTTCATTAATAAAATTATCTGTGGAGAAAACAATTGACTAAAAATTTGATAAAAGTTAACAAATATTTTACTGAGTGTTTACTATGAGCTACATTATACTAGGAAAGGTAAATAAATAGTAAACAGTCCCTCCCTCAGAAATATTTTAGTCTAGTTGAGGTGATACATTATACCTACATAATAGTCCATTATATGATTTCCCATTTCATTTGAGTCTCTCGGTATCATCTGATTTAGGTTGGTAAACCAGGTACTATTTTCATTTTTCAATTATTTTTTTAAGCTCAGAGTTTAAACAATTTGCTTAAGGTTACACAGCAAATATGTGGTAGAGTGAGCACTTA
The DNA here is from genome assembly GCA_963574415.1 of Tarsius wallacei. Lineage (NCBI taxonomy): Eukaryota > Metazoa > Chordata > Mammalia > Primates > Tarsiidae > Tarsius > Tarsius wallacei. Next base: position 33,313 of record CAUYQG010072366.1, on the reverse strand, counting down.
CACTTAGGTCTCCAAAACAGATCATAAAAAGGCTGATATGTCTCGAAAGTTGTAGAGCACTAGCCAAATTAATGTATCATTTTTATTCTTTAATTCCAAACACGGTGGAGTCTATTATTATTTCTTGCTTGAAAATAATATAAAATTGAGTCAAATGATAGACTGGATACCTCAAGTTATAAATATCATAGTGGGTTTCCCTTTCACTGTATGTCTATGCAGAACTTCAATAACCATAGCAAATTATGTATAACCTAAAAAAACAAACCTTTCCTTACTCTTGAGTCCTTTCATCCTCAATGTAACATTTTCCTTCTCAGCTGATACAACAAAAATGAGCTGCATCATACACATCTGACCTCTGACTTTAGAGGAAACTCACAGCACCATTTTTACAATAGCATATATACCTTACATATTAAAAAACAACAAGAGCAGTATATGAAGAAGGATGACAGTTAAATGGCTGTCCTGTCTCTACTGATGATAGATAAGGAATTCTCTTAAGATGTAGCAGGAAAGGTTTCAGTGAGATAGTAGGACGTTACTACAATCTGTGAGGCATTAGAATGACTTACTGGAGGCCCTTACTGATAATTTGGAGAAAGAAATGGAAAAAGTTGTCTTTCTGAGCAGGTTGGAATAAGGCTCAGGCGCCTGGCATTTTATTAACTCATTCAGTTTTAGGATTCTATGACTTTTCTCAAATAGAAAACTAAACCATTCAAATAGCCTCGTTTATGAGGAAACACAAATCACCATTCAATAAAGCAAACCAAGCATTAAAATGCAGGGAAAAAACAGATTCATAATACATTATTAAGTACAGACCCTTAACTACCGATAATGGTATCATCAACAAGGACATATTTGCCTTTCCTAAATCATTCCTCAATCCCCTTGCACAAACTTTAGCCTTGATGTACCATGGAAGCCATCATACGCAACACACATAATCCAGGTCATAGCTTACACAGACCTAAAGAAAAGAGGAGAAAGCTAGAAGGACAAAGAGTAAGTATAACTAACATTCTTCCTCAACTGTAGCACATTTGGAACCTGCCCTAGGCAAAATTGGGGATTTAGCAGTTTGTCCTGGACATTTTCCCTACTTGGCTAGTGAGGTATATCTCAAACTTTGTACTAAGAGACCTCAAATCTAGTATCTCCTTTTCCTTGCCCTATTCAAACCCCGCTCTCTGGCAGAACCAATTATCAGTCATATATACCACACTTAAAATGATTAGTATCTTAGTCATAGTAAATGCTCTATGTATTGGCTATTATTATTTTTTATGTCACTTGCATTTATATTTTTAAGTCTCTCTAATTTGAATGAAAAGACTTTGTCTCTCTTAATAGAATTTGAAATATCAGTGAGCAGATGTGGAGAAATATTTGGGAGATTCCTAAAATAAGACTTTGGAGAAAACCACCTACTCATCGAGTCTACCATACTTTTTCTACTAAGTAGTGGCTAATGACCAAGCAGCAATTATTAAACTTTCTCTGAACACCAAAGAAAGGTACATCCATGTGGTGTGGCTGTGAAGAATTTTACATGGCTTATATGTGTTCAAACATTTATATGTTGGACCCTAAGTTACATGGTAATTAAATCAAGATTAGGATACCTACTCAAGAGGAAGGGAAACTGAAGGAAAGAGTAAGGAAAGGTTTGAAGCCACTCAATGGAGAGAATTCTATTTGATTGGCCTGATCCTCGTCACATATCTTACTCCACCACCTTTGTTGATTTCAATTTTTCTTCTTCTGTAATTATTTTCTTCCCTGCACAAAAATGGAAGCCTAAATACCATGGTCTCCATGGTGAAAAGAGAAAAGAAATTGTAAAATTGTTAGGAGTAAAGGGAGATGAAAGAAAGTGCATTGACAACTCTAATTATATAGATTGCTTATTTGTTTAAGTGTTTCAAAACTCTTTTAGAATAAGAGTACTAGGTGAAAGGGGTATATGCCATACAGAGTCAGAAAACTTGCTAAAGAAGTAGTTTAAAAAAATTAGCCAGACGTGGTGATACACACCTATAGTCCCAGCTACTGAGGAAGCTAAGACAGCAGGAACACTTGAGTCCTGAAAGTTGAGGCTGCAGTGAGCCATGACCCCACCACTGTACTCCAGCCTGGGTGATAGGGTGAGACGCTGTCTCAAAAAAACCAAAAACACAATCATGTTTTTCCACCTCCCTACGTTCCCAGTGACATGCCACCATGACCCTGCTCTCCTGCCTTTGTGCAGACTACATCCCCACCCCACCCCACCCAAAAAATTGCTGGAATTCTACTCCATCACCTCTCTCACTAAGCAAAAGAAAAAGACTTCAAAAGAATGCAGAATCAATTTGGTACCCACACATCACTGGGCTTATTGCTGGAGAAGTCTTACTAGATAGAATAACTCCAGTCTTGAAATACTATTTTCCTTTTAGTCCTTATCTCTTAAACAGGGAAGATTCAAAGCCTCCATCATAGTAAAAAAATAGTTTTCTTTATATTTTTCCTGTTCACCACTCTTTCCCCACAAGAGCTTGTCAAAGTTCATAGTCAAAACTCACGTCTGAAATAAAGAGGCCTGCAAGAGAAGCTCATGTAATCCCACTCCTTAAATATCACTAAGACATCTGAGATATTGTTTAGATTGTGGACTCTTACTTTGACATGCCAGCATAGGTAGATAGACAGGCAAGCACATCAGATGTCACTGTTTGGCAGCTGATAAAAGTCAGTAGTGCTATAATACTAAGCACAGAGCCACTAGATTAGTCTGGAGGGAAGGAGATGCCTCTTCCTTCCCTTCAATAGTGGGTTAAACCCAGCTGGCACCCTCTGGAACTACGGGTAAGTCCCTTCTTTATTCTTGCTATACTTTGGGGTTTTGTTTTTGTTTTTTGTTCATATCAGATGAATGTGTACAAAGATGATCTACAGATAAAAAGTTTGAAAGGCATAACATCATAATGATATTATACAAAGATTTAAAGAGAAAGTGACCCATTCATTCCATAGAGACTGGAAGGCTTTATACAAAGAATAGAGGAAAAGATAGTCGTGTATAATTATTTTAAAATCAATATTTTTCCTTGAAAAGGGACACTTGCTCTGACTGTAATTGTGTGATTCCTATGGCCTCAAGATATCCTCTGTCATCTTTTAGGCAAGTCTGTGCCATATTAGAGATAGGGGGAAATGGTAAGATTTTTTTTTTAATGGGAGACTGGATAGTATTTTATTTATAAAATCTTTGAAATTAATTTAAAATTATTTGGAATAAAGTGATACTATCATGTAATAGAATCTACAGTGGAATTGAATTGTTGAACAGTAAATACAAACATGAAGAAAAGACTTATAGAATTACCGTGTAAACATCAATTTTGAGACACTGATACAAGGAAACTTTTGAGAGAACATATTTTTAATGGAGCTTTAAAAATATCAGTAACTATTAATTATGTAGGCCAAAACCAAAATGTACAAGACAGTTGAAATTCTGAAAATATATATAAATAAAAGAACACTTTTTGGAAAATGTCTATTGGCCATTTCTTAAACGGTTTATTCCTTGCTATTTGAAATTAGTCTGAATAATGTCCCTGCCCAAAAAGGAATTTAGAAACTAGACTCTAGATCCAATTGCGCACTAGACTGAATAAACCCATAAATACAAAACTACTTGCCTTGAAATAGACTCTCTCTCTCTCTCTTTTTTTAGTATATCTAATTAAAGCTCTCCTTATGGATGTTTTTCCCAACAATCTAAATGCCTAATGTAGTCCATTTCTAAAATGTATTCTGGGTGAATGTATTCATGTTCATAAACTTGAAATTAAGGCATAAATAACTTTTTAAGTACTTTTTTCTTTCTCTTGACTGTTTAGTTGCATTGTTCTTTCCTAAAACTGTTAGTTTTAATTTAACTCTGAACCACATACACAACCTTAGGATGAAGTTGTTTGATCTGGAAAAGTTCCATTAACAATATTTTCTTCAAGATAGTAAGTAAAATAATTACAAGACTTTGTTTCAATGACGATAAACAATTTGGTTGGTTTTTCAGTTAAAAGTTTGATCTGTTGTTATCACAGTATTGGTCTATAGTATGCAAAACAAACTATGTAAATGTGTTTTTAATTAAATTATCTGACATTTTGAATAAATACAGGATTTGTGTTACAACCATTTATAGAGCTAGTCTTTGTGTGTAATGTCAATATATAGTCCCACTTAGATTTACCACACTGATGGGAAAAAAAATCAGAGACAAATATAATCCTTCAAAGTTGATTTTAGTGGCAAATGTTTTATCCAAGGAAAAAAGGGAATCTAGTGTAGGAAGGCAAGAGAGCCACCATAGAGCCAAGTAAGATAAATGACAGCCGCCTTTCCTTGGTGAGGTATAGAATTAGTTTCATAAGTATCTTATTTATTTCCTGTTTGCCATTTGAAAAGAAAAAGAAGTGCTAAAACAATTTCAAAATTAGTCTAAAATACATACTAAATAAGTAAAAATAATAAAAAGAAAACTAAATAATTAAGAGAATTTTGAGCCGGGCTCAGTGGCTCAGCCTGTAATCCTGCGCTTTGGGAGACTGAGGTGAATGGACTGCCTGAGCCCGCAGATTCAAGACCCGCCTGGGCAAGTTGGCGAGACCTCATCTCTACAATAAATCAAAAATTATCCGGGCGTGGTAGCGCGCACCTGTTGTACCAGCTACTTGGAAGGCTGAGGCGGAAGGATCGCCGGAGCCCAGCAGGTCGAGGCTGTGGTGGCCAGGAGCGGCCACTGCACTCTAGTCTGGGTGACAGAGTGAGACTCCAACTCAAAAAAAAAAGAGAGAATTTTGGACCAATAACTAGAAAGTACAATCAAAAAATAACAGAATTATAAGCTATGATTCTGTTTAAAAATAAATAAAAAACAGAAAAAATTCACAAGTGACTCTGAAATGCAGTCTGAAACATACATCACACACACACACACACACACACACACACACAGAGCAGACACTCCTTAATTAACATCCCGTTTGGTACTATGGCCAATTTGGAAGCAAGGGGAGAAAAAGAGGCTGTGAATTTTAAGGTAAAAAAATCTACTCAAAGTTGACAACAATGAATTATAGATGTTCACACTACTTTGAGAAACTAAGAAAGGGTGAAGGAGTAAATATAGACATTAATGTTTTTTTACAAAAAGAAGCATATTGCTTTCCTTGGTTTACCAAGATGTTATTCATCAACAACCATCAGGATATGAATTAATTGGTATATCAGAAGGGCTGTTAATATGTTTTTGTTTTTGTTTTGAGTTGGAGTCTCATTACGTTGCCCAGGCTGGAATGCAGGGGCATGCTCACAGCCACCCCAGGGCTGACCTGCTAGGCCCCAGCAATCCTTTCACCTCAGCTTTCCAAGTAGCCGGAGCTACAGGCATGGGCTACCACACCCAGCTATTTTTTTTTTTAATATATTGTAGAGATGAGGTCTCACCAAGTTGCCTGGGCTGCTCTCGAACCCACGGGCTCAGGCAATCCACTTGCCTTGGCCTCCCAAAGTGCTGGGATTACAGGCTGAGTCATGTTAATATGTTTTAATGAGCAATGGGAAGAATTCAGACTGAATGAAAACTGGCATTTATTTATTTAACTGCTATTTTTTTTTTGTTTGGGGTTTTTTTGGTTGTTGTTTGTTTGTCTGTTTTTGAGACAGGGTCTTGCTCTGTCACCCAGGCACTCAAACTGCAGTGGCACAATCACGGCTCACCAGGCCTCAAACTCCTGGGCTCAAATTATCTTTCTACCTCAGTGTCCCAAGTAGCTGGGACTACAGGCATGTGCCATCACACCTGGTTCATTTTGTTTCTATTTTTCATAAAGATGGGGTTTCACTTTGTTGCCCAGGCTGGTCTCGAACTCCTGGGTTCAAGCGATCTTCCAACCTCAGCTTCTCAAAATGTTGGGATTGCAGGTGTGGGCCACTGCAGCCTGGCTTAACTGCCATTGTTTTAAATCATCAAATCTCTGTGGTTAATGAAACTGCAGGCTTTGGACAAAAGCTAATTATAAGAGCATAAAATTATCACACTGAATATCATCACAGAATTTATTTCCATAAGCAACTATTTGGAAAATACAACTCTGCGCTCCTACATCTTAAAGCCCCTGGGCATGCTTTCCCCCAAGGGCAAACTCACACCAGTGGATCCTTTTTCTTATTCTCAGAAGAAAAGTCTTTTGTACAAAAAAAGATAAAAGAAAGGGAAATCTAGAAGCCAGGAAAGTTTTACATTGAGGAGATCTTAAAAGCACAAAAGTTAAAAAAAAAAAAAAAAGGGTACACACAAGATCCTAAAGAGGTCAAACAGTACTGTTATTTAAGCAAATACTGTAACTTAATTATTTTTTCCTTTTGAAGGAACAATATTCTTCAAGAGAAGCCCACTCCACCAAAGCCAGGAGCACAGTATTCTCAGGATCCCAACAAGGAGGAACAGACCAAGGTTGCTTCTGATTCCCTGCAACCCTCCATAATTCCAGGCTTGCAGCCCCAAATTCAGGATAGCACCCTTCCAGGAACAAATCATTACAGCTATAACTTGCCTTCATCATCCATAAACCAGCTAAGCATGTTTAACTACGAACGTCCAAGACACTTCATCCAGTCCCAAAACCCATGTGGTTCCAGACTGCAGCCTCCTGGACCAGAAACTTCCAGCTTCTCTAGCCAGACCAAACAGTCTTCCATTACCATCCAGCCCCGCCAGTGCACAGAGCAAAGATTTTCTGCCTCCTCAACAGTGAGCTCTCACATCACCATGTCCTCTACTCTCCCTGCTTCTCCTCAGCAGCTTGCCAGCTCCAACCCAGGCCAAAGGGTTACAGCCACCTATAACCAGTCCCCAGCCAGCTTCCTCAGCTCTATCTTACCATCACAACCTGATTACAGCAGCAACAAACTCCCTTCTACTATGGACTCCAAGTAAGTGAATTTTTACGTACCGCATATAAAGTAAGCTTGTGTCTAAGGAGTTTGAGGGGTATGCTGCAGTTCCTTTATTACTATCTAAAAAGGTCATGTGACCGTATGATCTTATTCCACAATTCTACAACACACTGAACCAGGGTACTGGCAGTGACAGGCCATCTGACCCATTCTCCAGTGTCAGGCTGAGCCGAATCCAAATTACCTATTATCTGATACAAGCACTTACCCATTATTTTCATTTCTGAAAAAAATACATTTCCAACATCCCAAGAACAATGAACTTTTCCCCCAGTTCTAAGCTAAGCTCCTCATGTTGTGAATTTAATTCCTCTGGTTCTGGGCTCAGCTGAGATAACACCTGTCTGCTCTTCCTCAGATAGGATTTCCTCTCCCATAAGCAGAGGCTATTAAGTTTCTCCTCAGTCTTTTCTTCCTGTTCATTTCCCTCTCTAATCCTGAATATCCACTTGGTTTTTAAAAAGTATTTTAATTAACAAATTTTAAAAACCTGGGACTCAGACACTCAAATGTATGAATTTTCCTTGCTATGATCAGAAGAAGGAAGGCTTGATGAAGGCATATGAGTATTAATGCTTCTTTTGGCAATTTAAAACCATACCTTGTTCAAATTTGCTGGACTGATCTAAATATAGGGAATAATACTGTACAAGCATGTACTGTTTCAACAGCCCTAAGACTCTCCTAGGATAACCTGATATGAAAAAGGACATAGTGGTTATGCTTTTTAAAAAACCTGAACTGAATACTTTGCGCTTATGCAAACTTAAGGCTATCACTTTTCCTGTTCCTTGGCTGGCTAGAACATCAGAGAATTAAATCAGAGGCATCCTAAAAATTATTCGATGGAATATGTTTTGTTGCAGACTTACTGACACATTCACTCAAACACTTGCCAATCTCTCACAGTCTTCTCTAGAGGCTCATTTTTCTAGAAATTCCTATTATTGGTGACAACTTTTAGAATCTGGTTGAACTGCCTACAGTATTCAACTTGCAAAGAAACCTTTTCAATATTTTAAAAACCAGGAACACCAAAAACATTTGTTAGAATCCCATATGTATGAGATTGAACCATTTGAAATGGCTGATATTCAACTGTTTTTTTACCTACAAAAATGGCATTCTCATAGGTTTGAAATAATATTTTAAAAGGATACCTTCAAGAATTGAGATCCTTCTCTCTCTTCTCTCTCAAATTCCCATTATACTCAAAATATACATTGTAGATCTTTCTTGGTTAAATTTACCCAGGTGGTCATTTTCCACCTAGCTTTCTATTATCTTCAAATTCCCTACATGAGTATTTCGAAATCTAAAATAACTTTTTCTGACTATAATATGTTTCTTAGTAAAGTCTTTCAATGCCATTCCAAATTCCTGCCCAGAAAAGAAAGCTATCAAACAAAGAGGAAGAAAGTTTAAAAAAAAAAAGAGAGAGAGAGAGAGAATAAGAAATAAAACTTAGGAGTCCCCAAACCAGAGATCAAAGATGTTTTAGCTGTTCCATTTTCAGCAACTACAGATAACTCTTTTAATCTTCCCACAGCTACTTGATACTCATTCTGTGCCCAGCTGCACAGGGTGGAAAGCTCTGGCCCTTTGAACATTTGTACACAACTCCCTCATTGTTATGGTGGGCTCCAGTTCGCCCTGTCTTCCAAAATAAGCCCTTGGATCCTGACCTAGAGAGATCTGAAAGCTTTATTTAGCTTTTCATCAGTAGTTTACCCTTAAGCAAACATTTTATTCAGTTTATCTCTAATTATAATTAGAGATTATAATTATTCATTCCAAAAAGCTTGCTATATGACATTCAGCAAGTACCTCACCTGACTCAGTGATTCCATTTTCCAGTTTGTAACAATATTAAGAATCTAGATAATCAACGATGGGGCGGTGGGGGTGGGGGTGAAGACCTACAAAGCAGTGTGCAAGTATAGTGATTAGTTTGTAAATAGGAGCAGTTATCAAGTCCAAACAATAAAGCCATCTAAACTGGGAATGACGGGGATATTCAGTGAATAAAGTGACTGAAGTTATATACATCAGTGACTCTTAGACTTGGTTTTGATAATCCTTCAGAGTTTCTCAGATATATTCAGAACTTCTCAGATATGACCATCTGAAAACAATTATTTAAAGATTGTAAGCTAGCATTTTTAAAAACCAGTAGGCTATTATAATTTCACACAGTTGGAGAAATATGAGATCTATAAAACCAAAGGAATTTTGCCACTTTGGCCAAGTGGGGAGGAAAAAAAAGTTCACTATCTTTTTAAACATTTTGGCTATTTACTTAGCTGAATAAATCAGACTTTAGTTACGGATTAATATAGACAGTCATAAAGATCTGAAGATCTGAAATATAAGGAGGGGAAATATGTATCATCAACTTTCAGTAGAGTATCCTGCATACAATGAAAAACATTCAACCGGGTGAGGTGGCACGTGCTTGTAATTCCAGCACTTTGGGAGGTCAAGGCAGGAGGACTGTTTGAGTCCAGGAGTTTAAGACCAGCATAGGCAACATAGCAAGACCTTATTTCTACAAAAAATAAAAAAATTAACCAGTCATGATGGCATATGCCTGTAGTCCCAGCAACTCAGGAAACTGAGGCAGCATTGCTTAAGCCCAGGAGGTCAAGGCTGCAGTAAGCCATGAGCATGCCACTGCACTCCAGTCTGGGTGACAGAATAGGACTTCAACTCAAAAACAAACTAACAAAACAAAAAGAAAAAAAACAAAAAACAAAAAAATTCATTCATTCAACTGATAGTATCTCCCATACCCATGCTTTGCGTTAGAGGAAGTAAAAAAATACAATGATAAGTAATAAAACTAAAATATCTTTTTTCTTCAGAATGTTTACAAACTAGTGATTACTGACCAAGTTCCCAAAGCCAACAAGAACAAAAACTCGGGCCCCACTCAGAAGAAATACATTTCCACTTAGCTCACAAATCCTTTTAATGATCCTTGAGACTATTTGAACAGAATCATGTTAGAGGACAGACCAAGGTTGTCTCATCTGGGTAGCTGAATAATGTTTATCATGGTAATGGCAAAATATTCATTGAAGGCAGTGGCCAATTTTCTCACATTAAGTAGATGAATAAAGGGCCCTAAGTAGACAAACTAAGTAAAACTGAACAAAGCACTGTAATAAGTGTGAACTACCTAACAGATCTAAAAACACAGAACTCTCTAAATACTGCCCCATTCTCTTTCAGAACCGATAGGGGAACTATGCCAAGGGCAAGGACACCCTAGAAGAAAATTTAGGAATAGAACTTGAAATAAAGACTTTGACAAACCCTTCAACTGCAATTCAAATTTGCTTTTTTTTTTTCATTTTAGATATATTTTTCCTTCTTCCTCTAATCATTCCTTTTGCTCTGTAAAAAATCACTTCATTGTTGAAGAAACGGTTATTATCTTAGAAGTGACTTGTTATATAGCAACAAACTTGGATATTCTAGAATATGAAATTAATAAATGGGAAATTATAGGAAAGCCAGAGACTGTGTGATCTGTAGACTTCATTAAAAGCAACAGAATATTCACTAAATACCAGTGGTGTGCTGGTAAAATGTCTAACAATCAGCTCTGGAGAAGAGAGTCATGATTTGTGATATTTCCCTACTTCCCTGGTGTAAATACTTCCACCACCACCAATTCCAAACTACAACATGAAATCACAGGTAGCTGGGAAGAGATGCTAAAAATCAGCTCTCTTGGAGCCCATATGAACTGGCTCCAACACACCACTGTTTAGTATCTACCCATAACTCAAACTTAAGAAATTCAGTCATAAGATTGGAAGACCTCTCAAGCTGCCATTAACTAAACCTACTCTCATATTCTTTAGGGAAGATCTTCAAGGAAGAACGTCCTTCTTATGCCCAATCTAAATCCTTCCTCCTGCCACTTAATTTTCATTTGCCAAGAGAAAAGGTGCTAACCATTCTTATCAAATCATTCTTATTATTAGGGCAATTGGTATTTTCAATAATACTAGTAGTACTAAGTGTTAAACTCAACATATCTAAAGGTGACTTACAAAATGAGGCCAATTCTGTTTTAGATACCACATCTTACTTTAAAGACTTTTCAAAAAATATTTTCTTTTTCCTTTGTAAAGCTATCAACAATTCTCAGCTGGCCAATCTGTAAATGCGAAGCCATCCCAAACTGCAAATGCTAAGCCCACACCAAGGACTCCTGATCATGAAATACAAGGATCAAAAGAAGCTTTGATTCAAGATTTGGAGAGAAAGCTGAAATGCAAGGACACCCTCCTTCATAATGGAAATCAAGTGGGCAAGAAGTCTATTTTTTACAAAAGGCCAATTAAACTATAATATCTAATTTCAATAAGAAAGTTATTTCTACTTCACAGATCAATGTCCATATAACCAGCAAGGAATAAGATTATCTAAAAAGAAATATTTGAGTCCTAGTCTATATCTCTCTGCATGAAATCACTTCTTCGTTTGCAAAAGTATAAACTAGTAGAATGAAGCAAATGAAAAATTTATCTCAATGATTTAATGAAAATTTCCTGTTTTAAGCATTATCTTCTCCTAAAATATGCCTGACAGTCAAATAACTAATGGGAAATACCGTCAACCAACTTCCTTATATACTTTGGACAAATAATTATAGCTGTAAATCTTATTACATGGCTCTTGTTTCGTGAATCACATTAGTCACTTATCTTTGAAACAGTACTATGGATCTTTAATACAAATGAATTTAGTTAAATATTCAGGGTTTATTTAATAAAATATTCAATGTTTATTTAATAAAAGTTATTTCTGAATGTGAGAACATGCAGTACTATATTCAAAAATGAAGCAGATTGAAATATGCAGAACAAGAAGGAAGGGGAAGAATGTCCCTTTACTTGGGAGAACCTTATTTAAAGGTGATTGTGCCTGCCTATGATAGGGGCAAAAAGAAAGCTTAAGTGAATCTTTACCATAAATGAGGGAAGTGGCACTAGAATGGAAGGAAAATGCTTCTGATGGAAGAAAAAGACTTTTCAAAAAATATAGAATCTATAATTCAATAGCTAGAACCATACTTCTTTGAAATTCTGACTTGGAGTAGTAGTTTTAAGGTAAATCTATACAAACCTTTTTTATTAAATCTCATTACTATTCCCTAACAACTTCTTTAAAGCGACTGACATATGAGGAGAAGATGGCACGCAGATTGCTAGGACCACAGAATGCAGCTGCCGTGTTTCAAGCTCAAAGTGACAATGATGCACAAGAATCATCACAGGTAAATTAAAATAATCATTATGTAACTGGAACACTTTTATTCTGTGTGATTTTTAAATGTATGCCTTTCTAAATGCTTTTAAATAGCATTTAAAATAACAGTCAATCATTTCTGTTCTACATTAGATACATAAGGAGGCCATGATAGGCATATATATATATATTTTAACCCCCATTTTCTGGTAGTTCTAACATATGGAAACAAAATGTCTCAATGTCAAAACACCAGAGGTTTTTGGCATCACTTTTTATCTGGACACTAAGGGGTCAGTTAGACCTAGGACTCTTTCTATAATGTCCACAAGGTCAGAGAATATATGAGCTGTGAATTTTTGATATGCCAGAAGTTAAAACACTAAACAAAAGTAATTATAACCTTTTATCTTTAGTTATTTAACATTTCAATGTTTTAAAATATACTTGTGGCACTAATAAAACATCCAATTCCTTTCATCATGTTCTTGTATTCAAAAAGGCTTACTTAAAAAAAAAACAAAACCTTATGAGTAATAGTTCTAGAATTAACAAACGCATCCTTTCCAAGAAGGGATTAACTTTATGGAGGGCATAAAGTGACTATCCCACAGGCATTGTGCCTAAGCAATCTGATTTTAACAAGTAAACTTACCCCTGAAGAGAAACGTACATTTGGAGGGACAGACTGAAGTATTATTACTGTCTTCCTTCCATAGTTACCTCTCATTCCCTCCCAAAATGTATGAGAAACTGGGAGCCAAAGGGATGAAACTGGGAACTCAAGAATTGCTCGCTTCCAAGTGTAGAAACTGAAAATAAGCTTTTTGTTTCTTTTCAATATGACTAGACCTACAAAAAGGATGAAGCAGAGTCTAACAGCGCAAGAACTGGAAACTAAAAACAGAATTTAAATTTCTTTTTGGTCACTAAAACAGCCCATTAATTCATTCATTCGACTAATATACACAGAGAATTTACTGTGTGTTGGGTTGTGGACTTGGTTACAGCAGGAATGAGACACAAGCCCATCTCTATTAGTGGAAATTACTCAAAACAATTTTATACTGATGATGGTTTATCTTATAAATGTACCGTATATGATTCCAAGGGCAAGGATGTACTGTGTTTCTCAATGATTCTTTAAAGTGTTCAAAATGAAGGCGACAGTATTAGGGAAAAAGACAGCAGCAGAAACATATTAGTATGAAATCAGAAAATATGGATCTTACTTTTTCATACACTTCAAACATTATATCCAAATAATATACATTGCCATCAAACTATGGTATAACAAACACCACATCTCTGAATATAACTATATAAATGTTCTAACTACCACTATAAAAAAGTCAAAAACTTAATTTGGATATTTTGAATTTAATTGTATTTTATTTTACCAGAAAATTAGCATATTTGTTTGATCACTGAATTAACCAGTTATTGGTATTTTGCTTGGAGAATCTGAAGGCAAGCCCAAAATTGCTAAAGTTGTAAGTTATTTGCTTTAAAATGACAAAATACATTAGCTAAATAGGCTTGTCCCAAAATAATTTTTTTTTTTTTTTGAGTCGGATTCTCACTCCATAGCCCAGGCTGGAATGCAGTGGCATGCTCACAGCAGCCCCAGCGTCAACCTGCTGGGCTCCAGCAATCCTTCCGCCGCAGCCTTCCAAGTAGCCAGAACTACAGGTGTATGCTACCACACCCGGCTAATTTTTTATTTATTGTAGAGACAAGGTCTTATCACGTTCCCTGGGCTGGTCTCGAACTCGCCGGCTCATGCAATCCACTCTCCTCGGCATCCCAAAGTGCTGGGATTACAGGCTGAGCCACCAAATCCAGTCAATAAATTTTTTGTACTCAGATTTTCTGTGTTCCTACACACATGCATGTCTGATATTTGGGTAGAGACTATATTTCTTATTTCTTTTTTTTCAATGGGATGATCTTCAGTTCCATCTATGTTACTGCAAAGGACATGGTTTCATTCTTTCTCATGGCTGCATAATATTCCATGGTGTATTATACCACATTTTCTTTATCCAGTCCGTTGTTGGTGGGCACTTGGGTTGGTTCCTTGACTTTGCCTTTGTAAATAGTGCTGCATGAGCATACAAGCACAGGTATCTTAAAATATTGATTTATTTTCCTCTAGGTATATCCACTTCTTTGTATCACCCACTGTGCTAAGTATAGTGAAATACACAAGACACTAAATATTATTAAAATTTTCAATTCCTGATTTTATTGTCAAACAGAACTAATTTCCTAGTGCTCAGTTATAAATTCTAAAAGATGTTTGCTGAAATTAAATTTCCCTTTATTGAACAGGAAATAACGCTACTGTGAAAGCTTTTTCATGACTCTACACATATCTTTCACAGTGTCCATCAGCATTTTGTGCCACAAGTTAAAAAGAAAAGTATTTTCCAGTCTAAAATGTGTTTACTGCTACTGGTGCCACTTTTGAACAACAGGCATAATACCCTGCGTCTACTGCCAACACAAGTGACTTCATGTCTATTCCTGTTTTACTAAAGGACAGTCTGTACTATGTGCTCCCATTTCAAATATACCAGAGGGACACATCATCCTTTGTCAGAAAATAGTCATCTGAAAAATGAACCACTGTCAAATCCAAGATTAACTGATTTTCATAAGTAATACTTGTAGTACATTGTATTTTAAATGCTTAAAAACTGAATATATAGAACTTTCCATGACTGTACAAATCCAGCCAAAATAGAAATGCTTCTTTCAACTACAATTACTCCAAGCTAACAATTACATGTTAACATTCTCACTTTGTTTTAATTTCAAGCAGCACAATGTAGATCATGGACGACTGCAAGTTCCTACATCACAAGTAAGGTAAAAAATATTTATTTTTAAAGAAATATATGGTTTGCTATCTAAGATATTTTCAGCTTAAAAATGTAATATTTATAAAGTCCTTGAGCTTACTATATACCTTTTAAAAGATACAGTGTGGGCTGGCCATAGTGGCTCACACCTGTAATCCCAGCACTTTGGGAGGCCAAGGCAAGTGGATTGCCTGAGCCCATCAGTTCGAGCCCAGACTGGGCAACATGATGAGACCCTGTCTCTACAATAAATAAAAAAATTAGCTGTGTATTGGCAGTGTATGCCTGTAGTTCCAGCTACTTAGAAGGGTGAGGCAGAAGGATCGCCTAAGCCCAGCAGGTTGAGGCTGTGATGGCCATGAGCATGCCACTGAACTCAAGCCTGGGCAACAAAGTGAGACTCCAACTCAAAAAATAATAATAATATTTATAAAGCCCTCAAGCTTACTATATACCTTTTAAAAAATACAATGTGAGCCGGGCTCGGTGGCTCAGCCTGTAATCCCACGCGTTTGGGAGGCTGAAGTGAGTAGATTGTCTGAGCCCGCGGGTTCGAGACCCACCTGGGCAAGCAAGACCTCATCTCTACAATAAATCAAAAAATTAGCCGGGCATGGTAGCAAGCGCCTGTAGTTCCAGCTACTTGAAAGGCTGAGGCTGAAGGATCGCCAGAGCCCAGCAGGTGGAGGCTGTGGTGGCCGGGAGTGGCCACTGCACTCCAGTCTGGGCGACAGAGGGACACTCCAACTCAAAAAAAAAAAACAACACACAAAGTGAACAGACAACCCACCGAATGGGAGAAAATATTTGTAAACCACCCATTTGACAAAGGAGTTTTCAGAACATATTAGATGCTCAGACAACTGAATAGGAAATAAATAATATGATTTTAAAAAATAAAAAAACTTGCATAGACATTTCTTAAAAGAAGACATAAAAATGACTTACAATTTGCTTTGTTAAAATATATGTTCGTATGATATACAGCTGACTATTAGGAAAAGCAAACTTGCATTTTATCCTTTACTTGGAAAAAAGTAGCTGACAAACAAGGAATTAATTTGCTGAGTGACTCCATCTTTAATACCTTTAACATAATACATGAATTGATTTGTATGTGCTTAGTAACTTTTGTCACTCTTTACTACTTAAACCATTTTTATTTAGTGATTGTATTGACTTGCTAGGGCTGCCATATAAAAATATCATAGACTTGGTGGCTAAAACAACAGAAATTTATTTTTTCACTGTTCTGGAGGCTGAATCAAGATGTCAGTAGTTTTGGTTTCTTGTTAGGCCTCTGCTTTTGGCTTGCAGATTGCTACTTTCTCACCCATGTCCTAACATAATCTTTACTTTATATATGCACTTGTCTGGTTTCTTTCCCTTTCTTATAAAGATACTAGTCATTGAATGAGTTCCTTGAATTAGGACACATCCATATGGTCTTATTTTACGTTAATTTCCTCTTTAAAGCCCCTATCATCAAAAACACACACATTCTAAGGTACTGAGAATTAGTACTTTAAAATTTAAATGTTTGGAGACACAATGCAACCTGATGCATTCTAGCTTCTGGCTTCAAACATTTATGGCTTTCTCGTATGCAATATCTCAACAGCCCTGAAATTCTTAACACATTCCAGCATCAACTCTAAGTCCAAAATTGTATGTAAATATTATTTATGTCAAGCATGGGTAATACTTGAGGTGAATACTTGATTCACCTTGAAACAAAATTTCCTTACAGGTATGAACCTGTGAAACTAGGAAAAGTACGTTTCAAAATACAACAGTGGGATAGTTTAGAATAGACATTACCATTCCAAGAGGGCAAAATCGATGAGGAAAAACAAACAAAGCAAACAAACAAAAAACAGGTCCCAAGCAAGTCTACAACTTAGCAGGGTAAATTTCACTGGATTTTAGTGCTTGAAAAAATAAATCCTCTTTGTCACACTCTTCTGTTTTCTGAATCCACAAAGACTCTGTCTGCTGCGCCCACAGGGCTGATCGCCCTATTCCCTTGGTGCTGAACACCAAGACTAAAAGAATTCTGAGCTGCTTGTTAGAAAAGGTCTTGATTTCCTTAAAGAGACTTTTTATGAAAATATGAATGTTAAAGGTTTTCGTAGTGAAACAGCTGATGGAAATGAGGAACATTTTGTTGGACACTAAAAAAGATGGTCTCCATTATAAAGTGGCAAAGAACTTGGCTGAACTGTGTTCTAGTGATTTGTGGATGAGAGAACTTGTAAGTGATTAACTTGGACATTTAGCTGCGGAGTTTTATATGCTATATGATGCAAAGCATTGGAGGTGTTGCCCAACACCAAGTTTCAAAGTCACTTCTACATTTGAGGTATATGTTATAGCAGCACCCCACCTCCCAGTACCAAAATGTATATTAGTTTTGCTTTCCAAAGGAACAGAACCAAAAGGATGCATTTATTTATAGACAGAGAAACACATTTTTAAGAAATTGGCTCATACAGGCTGGACTCGGTGGCTAGCCTGTAATCTCAGCACTTTGGGAGACCTAGGTGAGTGGATTGCCTGGGCCTGAGGGTTTGAGACCAGCCCGGGCAACTTGCAATAAGTCAAAAATTAGCCTGGTGTGGTAGCACATGCCTGGCCTGTAGTTTTAGCTACCTGGAAGGCTGAGGCGGAAGGATTGCCGGAGCCCAGCAGGTTGATACTGGGGTGATCATGAGTGTGCCACTGCACTCCAGCCTGGGTGACAGAGTGAGACTCCAAAAAAAAAAAAAAAGAAATTGGCTCACACAATTGTGGAGGCTTGGCAAGTCCAAAATCTGCACACTAAGCTAGCAAGCTGTAGTTAAAGAAGATTTGCAGTTTGAATCCAAAGGTGGTCTACTGGCAGAATTTCTTCTTCTCCTAAAAGGTCATTCTTTTTCTATTGAGGCCTTAGATTGATTGGATGAGGATCACTCACATGATGGAGGATAATCAGCTTTATTCAAAGTCTACTGATTCATATTTTAATCTCATCTAAAAAATGTTTACACCAAAATATCTAGAATAATGTTTGGACAAATATCTGACTACCATGTTCTAGCCAAGCTGGGAAATAATATTAATCACTGCAATCTCTGTGTTTATTCTCCATTTTCCCTATTAGGAAGTTCTTGTCTCTCAGAGTACTGATAGTTAGCATTAAAACTACACTTACAACTACAAATTACATTATCATTTGGAAATCAAAAATGTTTTCAATTAAAAATAATTCTTCAAAAATTATGTTTTTTAAGAATAAATTTTTGAGACACATTTAAGACTTCAATATGGAAAAGACATACTGTAATCACTTGATTTATTAATTACTATAATTATGTTAAAAAGACTTTTACATAAAACTTATAATCTTGCCAAAAGGAAATGTAATTTTTACTCCCTTAAATGCTATACCAATGGGATAAGTAGGGATTGATTGATTTAGATGTAAAATATTTATAAACAATATGCTTTTACTAAATTAGTTGGCTGAACCAAATATATCTGTGCTATATCGTTACATTTTTAAATTTTTGTGTTTGTCTACTACTTGATTACTGTAATTTATTTTCATTATGCTATCATTTTAAAATTCATTTTAGCTTTTAAAATAATTTTATTTGACTTTTATTATTTATTATGTGGTTAAAACAGTTTTTATTATTTAGTGTTGATAAGATGATGACCATAGTCAGTGTTGTCTAATGCACTTTTCTAACTTGTCCCTCATTATTCTTGCAGTATATTCTGACACCTGATAAATGCAAAACAACTTCAAAAGCACTTAGCCATGTAAATAACTGTGCTAAAAGCATTATTAAAAATTTTGAAATCCAGAGTTGTGTTTAGCCACAACTATAGAATGCAAAAATTATCAATTCTTTCATCAGCACTCAGCTGCTTATAAATGATGCCTTACCAAAAATTCATTTGATTCTGTATAAAACAAGTTGCAGGCAAAAGCAAATTGTGTGTGTGCATGTGTAGTGAGTGCATGTTAAAAGTAGTTGAAAAGCAAGAGCCTCAAGGAAAACTTGTATTTTTGTGTAGCACAAGATTTATATTTTTTGTAAGATGTAGTAAATCATTCTAAACTTTCCAAATATTTATATTTATTTTCTCTGTGAGTTGCATTTAATTTATCAAACTATTATTTAAATGTCATATGTGCAATTCGATTTTCTGCAAAAATTATGTCTACCCATTATTAGATTCCATGAACTTGTTGGGAGATTAGATGGGAGGAGACACTGAAATAAGACAAAATCAATAAAGTAATTCATGACACTATTGGTAACTGCAAAAGATGCAACTTTGAGGTTCATCTTTATAAATATTTAGCAAGCATCATCAAGAAATGTTCTTTGAAGTAAAGATGTGCACGCTTTTCCCATTACTTATTTTTGAGTGTCATTTTGTGTAAGGCACTATGCCAGACACTTCCTCTAAAAATCCTCCTTTTTTTGAGAGAAAGAAAAATTCTATTGCTAAAGATTGTCATAATAAAATGTATTTGGGAGACTACTATTGAAGACTCCTAGAGTTAAGCACCATGGAATTAATTTTTAATTTATATTTAATAGGGAGAAACAAAATTCACCATGTTGAAAATAATAATACCTATAAATGGAGATCTTTTTGACTGAAGTTCCTCACTCCCTGCACATGTAAATACACAATACACAGCAGTTTATATCAATGTGCTTTTATTGATCATAGTATGATTTTACATTATGAGTCATATGAGATTGAATTTGAAGTATGTCCCTTACTAATAGGTGAACATGGATAAGTCAACTTAATTTCTCTATTATCCTGTTCCTAGCCCATAATAATATTCATATACATGGATTGAGATTTGATAAGAATCAGATTTTCTTTAAATATTTGTTGAGAATTAATATAGTGTCTAGTATAAGGGGATCACTTGCATAGGAACTATTTATTTATTATATTAATTTTAAAAAGTGACTCAAATAATGCAGTGCACCATCTAAATTTTCACCAAACCAATATAAAATTCAAAGTACATGTGTACCACATATTACACTTATTTATATGGCACTTGAGAGTAAAACCATTTTTATTGGTTTGTTGTTAATTTGCTTAATGTTTATGGCAGCTACTTCATGCTGCAGCTTTTCTCATTTTATCAAAGTATACATTTCTTTTAAAATTTAAGATATTTATTTTAGCAATGATATCTATTTTGTCTTTATATTGTGAAAGGGTCTTTGGGATCTTCTGTAAAGAAGGTATTTTCTTGACTTTGAATATTTTGGGAAATAGTTGAGTATCTAATTATGTAAATGTGCTTAGAACATTTTCCACAATAATTTTTTTTTTTTTTGAGTTGGAGTCTCACTCTGTCACCCAGACTGGAATGCAGTGGCCGCTCCCGGCCACCGCAGCCTCGACCTGCTGGGCTCCGGCGATCCTTCTGCCTCAGCCTTCCAAGTAGCTGGAACTACAGGTGCGTGCTACCACACCCAGCTAATTTTTTTTTTGATTTCTTGTAGAGATGAGGTCTCACCAAGTTGCCCAGGCGGATCTTGAACCCACGGGCTCAGGCAATCCACTCACCTCAGCCTCCCAAGGTGCGGGATTACAGGCTGAGCCAGCGAGCCCGGCCTTCCACAATAAATTATAATTACTTCTGAAGTAATACAGTGACAGGAGAAATATAGATAGTGAAATCATTTCAAAATTGTATAATCAATTATATCAATAATGATTATCATTTTTATGGGTAAAAGGTTACTATGGGAGAAAAATGATTATAATCAGAATAATACTGCAAGAATTCTTTTTATTTATATTCTTTCTCTCAACATAATATTTAGAGAGTCATTTATGTGGTTGTGATTGGTAATAACCTGTTCAATTTTATTGATGGATAGTGTTCCACCATTGATTTAAAAAAATAGTTTTGTTGTTTTCAATTCAGTTTACAAAAATGCTGCTCTGTATCTTTTTGTTGATGCCCACACTATATTTTTTAGTCTCACATTGAGTACACTGGAAGATGTGACATATCAACCATATCTATAGGTAAAAATCTCAACCACCTGTGTGTTTCAACTTAATTGTCCAAGGTGCTTTTCCAGAATTGGATGGGCTTTCCATTGCAAGCGGGGCAGCCCAAAATAAAACACTCAAGGAATGGAGTGATGGACAAAGGTTTGTGGATATGTATTTAAATTTCTTATTTTCATGGGGGATGATTTCCTATGTATTCCTACATGGTGCCTCAGAAGATCCAAAAAGAGAAGGTGCTCCAATTGCCCTAGCAATATTCTACTAATGAAAACTTTTATTAGCTTTTGTGTTATGCAGTGAACATAAAGTCACCAGAATAGTTGAGAAGCCAAGTGGTGATTGTGTTCTAGATAAAGAATCTGAAGTAGAAGATGCTACCATGGCACTAGTGTGCTCACTAATGTTGTCAGGCATGATGTCTTTTAAAAATTATTTTAATAACTTTTGGGTACAAATAGCATTAATCTGGGTTTTAAGCATACCCACCACCTGAACCTGTGCACGTTGTACCAATAGATGACTTTTGGCCCTCTACCCCTTCAATTCTACTTTTTCTGAATCACTAGTATTCATTATATCATTCTCTATGCCTTTTCATATCCTTAGTTTAGTTCCCACTTAGAGGTGAGACCATATAGTGCTTGGTTTTCTGTTCCTGAGTTAGTTTACTCAGGATGTTTTCCAATTCCATCCTAGTTACTGCAAAATACATTATTTCATTAATTTTGATAGCTAATTATATTCCATGGGCTATATATGAGTTATTTTCGCTATCCACTAACCAGTTGATGGGCATTTGGGTGGATTCCACTTCTTTGCAATTGTGAATTGTGTTGCCATGAATATGTGGGTGCGGGTGTTTCTTATATAAGGACCTTTGTTTCTTTGGGCAGATACATACTAGTGGGCTTGCTGGATCAAATGGTTGATCTACTTTTAGTTTGAGCAGTCTCCATACCACTTTCTGTAGAAGTTGTACTAATTTACACTTTTATCAACAGTGTAAAAGAATCCCCTTTACTTTGCATCTACACCAGCATCTATTGTTTTTTTGATTTTTAAATAATGGTCATCCTGACTGAAAAGTGGTATCTTATTGTGGTTTTAAATTGCATACCCTTGATGATGGGTGATGTTGAGCATTTTTTCATGTTTGTTGGTCATTTGTGTATCTTCTTTTGAGAGTTATCTGTTCATGTCATTTGTCCACCTTTTAATGGAGTTAATTGTTTTTTTTTTCTTGCTGATTTGTTTGAGTTATTTGTAGATTCTTGCTATTAGTCTTTTGTCAGATGTATAGTTTGTGAATGTCTTCTCCCATTCTGTAGATTGCATATTTGCTCTCAATTCCATTTATAATAGCAGTCAAACAGCTAAAATACCTAGGGATGTGTTTAACAAAGGAGCTGAAAGATCTCTCCAAGGAGAAAGATCTCCACAGAAAAATGGAGAAACATCCCATGCTCATGGATTGGAAGAATCAACATTGCTAAAAACCATATTATCCAAAGTAATCAATAGATTCAGTGCAATCCCTATCAAACTCCCAACATCATTTTTCACAGAATTAGAAAAAAAAATTCTAAAATTTATATGGAAACAAAAAAGAGCCAGAATAGTCAACAAAATTCTAAGCAAAAATAATAAAGCTGGTGACATCACATTACCTAACTTCAAACTGTACTGTAAGACTGTAGTAATCAAAACAGTATGACACTGGTACAAGAGCAGACACACGGACCAATGGAACAGAGTAGAGAATCCAGAAATAAATCTAAATATCTACAACCAACTGATCTTTGACAAAGCAGACAAAAATATACACTGGGGAAAGGACACTGTATTCAACAAATGGTGCTGTAAAAAATGGGTTAGCTCCATGCAGAAAAATGAGATTTGATCCCTATCTCTCACCATATACAAAAAATAACTCAAGATTAATTAGACTTAATTATCAGACCTGAGACCATAAAAATCCTGGATGAAAACCTTGGGAAAACTCTTCTGGACATTGGCCTAGGTAAAGAATTTATGACTAAAACTCCCCAAACAGATGCGACTAAAACAAAAATAAGTAAGTGCAACTTAATGAAACTAAAATGCTTCTGCACAGCAAAAGAAATAATAAGTGGAGTAAATTGGCGACCTGTAGGATGAGAGAAGATATTTGCAAACTACATATCTGACAAAGGACTAATATCCAGAATTTACAAAGAACTTAAACAAATCAGCAAGAGAAAAGCAAATAACCCCATTAAAAAGTGGGCAAATGGCGTGAACAGACATCTCTCAAAATATACAAATGGCCAACAAACATATGAAAAAAATGCTCAACATCACTAATCATCAGAAAAGTGCAAATTAAAACCACAATGATATACTACTTTGTATCAGTTAGAATGGCCATTATTAAAAAACCAAAAAAACCCCCCAAAAAACAAACAAAAAAACCCCCAATAGATATTGGTGCAGATGCAATGAAAAGGGAATGCTTATACACTGTTGGTGAGCATGTGACTGAATACACCTCTTGGAAATTGGTATGGAGATTTCTCAAAGAACTAAAGTAGATCTACCATTCAATCCAGTTATCCTACTAGTTGGTATCTACCCAAAGGAACAGAAGTTATAACAAAAAACATACCTGCATTCTTATGTTTATCACAGCACAATTCATAATTGCAAAGTTGTGGGTTCAACCTAAACCTTTCATTTTTAAAATGAAAAATAATAAAATAATTTTTTTTTTGCTGTAACTTGGATGGAATTGGAGAACATCATCCCAAGTGAACTAATGCAGAGACAGAAAATCAAAACACTGCATGTTCTCACTTATAAGGGGGAGCTAAACTAAGAATCTGTAAATGCATATAGAATGCTATAAAGGACATTGGAGACTCCGAATAGGGAGGGTGAAAGGGGTGGAGGGATGAAATATCACCTGTTGGGTACAATGTGCACAGGTGGGGGTGGTATGTACACTTGAAGCCCAGACTTCTTTGCCACTGTACAATGTATCCATGTAACCAAAAACTATTTGTACCCCCTAAAACTATTGAAATTTTAAAAATAAATACAGAGCAAAATCCTGTGGCCTAAATAGTCAAAACATTGTCCTCCACAAGGAAAGGTATATTCGTTAGCTAAAATATGCTGAAAATGTCTCGTTTTCATTCTGGTTTTGGGATGCAAATTTGTAACTTTGGGATACTAGTCTATTCTCTCATCTAAGAGAATAAGAGGTCTAAGACATTTTTCTTTTAAAAGTTTTATCCAAAAAGACAGCTAATGCTTTTAATACTACGTAATGTGTCATTGAGGTACTACGTTAGAAAGCAACTGGATTTTGACATGCCCTTATTAGGTTGATAGACTTAAAGAGCAGTAAAAAATGGAACCGAAGTTCTTTCACCCTTGTGGCAAAGTGTACTTTGAAGTCCTGCAGCAATTTTTTTTTTTTTTTGAGTTGGAGTCTCACTCTGTTGCCCAGGCTGGAGTACAGTGGCATGCTGCTTATGGCCACTGCAGCCTCAGTGATACTTTCGCCTCAGACTTCCAAGTAGCTGGAACTACAGGCACGCACCACCATGACTGGCTAATTTTTTGATTTATTGTAGAGACAAAGTCTTGCCAAATTGCCCAGGCTGGTCTCGAACCCATGGGCTTACCTCAGTCTCCCAAAGTGCTGGAATTATAGGCGTGAGCCACCGTGCCTGGCCCTAGCAAAATGTTTTATAGCATCTTGAGACAAGTTCACAAATTGCCAAGCTGCAAAGCCGTTTGAACAAACTTCCCACACATAGAAGTGACGTAAGCGAGGGCTGTGTTGTCAACGACCAGCAGATTTAGGAACTATTTACTAATTTCACTTTTGCTCACATTTCACTTTGCTCACAGACTCAGTTCTTTTAGATTTAATTTTATTTTATTTGGTTTCCATAATTTGCATGGCTGTTTACCAAAATAATTCCTTTTTTTTTAGTAAAAAAAAACCTTGGATGTTATTCATTCTTTCATTCAGCATTCACAACAAATATTTTTTAGGGTAGACACTGAACTGGCCACTCAATTTGTAACATCTTGCTGCTTTTTTATCTATTTGTGCTTTTCCATGTGCTGCTCCTTCCATCTAGGAATCTCTTTACCATCTCTCTTTTCTAACTATCTTCTTATCCTGCAAACTAATGTCTTCTAAAAAGACTTAGTCCATGGATTACTTTGGTGCCAATATCTTTGTTAATGCCTGATGAATAGATGAGATCACTATACTGTGGGAAGAGTATGTCATTTGAAAACAGAAGAATTGGTTTGTACGGGACATACAGGGAAAACATGCCTGCCAGGGAGAAGGGAGAGGAGTGCTTGGGACAGAGGAGCAAACCAGGAGAAAAGCTAAGGGATGGATGATTATCTTCCCATACAGAACGTAGTGAACCCCAGTCACTGCTGCAGAGAAGACAAATGAGCTGAAAAATGAAGTCCACCATTAGTATCGACTCATATGTAAATGGAGTAACACTGGAATGATTCATAAGAATCTAATAACAGTGATTACCCACAGAGGTGAGCGGGCCATGAGCAGTTGAGGAACATGTACAGAAAGAAAACTTTTATATTTTGCATACCTTCTAAAGTTTCTGAGTTTTGAACTATGTGAATGTGATACATATTTAATAAATTAAATTAAAATTATTTAGATTAACCATAACTTTCATATTAATGTCCACAACAAATTAGCAGGATATACAAGCTTCCAAATATTTTGTATAAACTTAAATTTAGTCTAATAGGTCAAATAATTTGAATAAATACTTGCATAAAATTCATGCAGTAAATTTTTGGTAAAAATCATGATTTCATTTGTTAACGATACCATATTAGAGAACAGGATTTTTCCAATTCATTTGGATTGGGGTTCATTTTATTTGTATTTTAGTGGTTAATTTCTGGCTCTTAGTCAAGCAATCAAAATATTCTGACATAAATATTCTAAAATAAACTTTCTCTTGATGCTACAAAGCTTCTGGAATCCTCCCTACACCTTCTTTTTCTCTTCCTCTCCCTTTCCTTCTCTTTTCTGTCTGTAGGTGAAGTGCACAAAAACCAGATCTACATATACTTGTGGAGAGATCAAATCCTTATGTTAGTCATAGAGTCTATCTTAAAAGGTAAAGATGTTAAAAAGACCATTTTCCATTTAGGAAAATGAAATAATGAAAATGACAGAATTATTCTGGTTTCCAAGGAATATTTGCTGAAGTTTTAGTTTTCAAGAGATCCCATCAGGTAGGCCAAGATTTTTTTTCCTGTTTCTATCCCATTTGCTGAAGTCTCTACCTCTTTCTGTATCAAAGCCCTCTTGTGGGAAATTTAGTCCTAGTATTCTTGGGATGGCATTCAACCTGCTAAATCCTTCCTGGGCTTATTTATAGCTAAACAAGATATATATGTATATTTTCTGATTTTACCTGAACAACCTGAAATAAATTCCAGTTTATTTTTATTTTTATTTTTAAATTCAAAATTATAATTTTTATGAACCCCCTGAATTTCAGTAAAAATAATAGCACTGTGCCTATCTATTCTTTTCAAGAGGCATACAAAATATTACTTTCTTATATAAGTAGTTTTTCTAAAGTTTCAAAAGGATTTTCTAAGAACTTGAACTGTTTTAACCTTTTTATTTATATTTATTTTTTGAGTTAGGGTCTCACTCTGTCACCCAGATTAGAATGCAGTGGCGGGATCATGACTCACCACAATCTCGACCTCCTGGGCACAAGTAGTTCTTCTGCCTCAGCCTGTTGAGTGAGTGACTGGGACTACAGGCGTGTGCCCAGATAATTTTTTGATTTTTTGTAGAGACAAGGTCTAGCCGTGTTGCCCAGGCTGGTCTCGAATTCCTAGGTTCAAGCGATCCTCCCACCTCAGTCTCCCAAAGTGCTGGGATTACAGATATGAGATACCACACTTGGCCTGTTTTAACTTTTTAAAATGTAAGACTTTCTTTGAATCTCCAATGGTTGTTTCATGATTTTACCTAAGAGAAAACCTAAGTGAATGTGTATTATATATCAATTTGGTAATTCCAAAGATTGAGAAAGAGACGAATTCCAGCTTTAGAAATCCTTGTGAAGTCTATTAGGCCTTGTGAAGTCTATTAAACTTATAAGAATCCTTAAAAAAAAAAAAGGTAAAAAACTCAACATTTGATTCATCCTCTAGTTTAAGCATCAATACCTTTATAAAATAGCATCATAACCTACATTTTATTAAATAAAAGAGGAAATAAACTCATTTTCACAATTTTTGTTTAAGATAAAGTTTCAATCAAATTTCTTTTTCAAACGTATATTAAACATTTCATTCTGGATTGTGTTAGGACATGCTAGGCTATCCTGCAGTAACAAATTAAGCCTGAGACCTCTATGACTTAACACAAGAGAGGTTTGTTTCCTGTTCATAAACATTCTAATGCAAGAAGGATTCTGTCTGCTATGTGGTGACTCAGAGATCTGGGCAGTTTTCATCTTGAAATACTACTATTTCACCACATGGCCTGCATTGCTGTGGCAGAGGCACCTTTCGTTTCACTTACAGACCATTGGCCATAATTAGTTGCATGATCTCTGACCTAACTACAAGGAAAGCTGTGAAATGCTATTTTCTCTTGTGTTTAGTAAAATAAAATGAAACAAGACTAGGTGAACACAAAACATCGTCTTTGCCACAGTTTTAAGTGTGGAGTCTTTGAAAGTACTTTTTTTCTAGTACCAATTATCCTTGGAAAAGAACCAAATTAGAGCTGTTACTCATCTCTAATTCCTTCTGTTCATGATGAAAAATATTTCAACAAAGCATGTACTCACATGCAATTGACTATCCAATCATAGAATTTGTGAATATCCCTGGCTTTTTATTGCCTTCAAGATTTAATGTGATGGTTTGTTTTATTTTGACTGGATGTTGCAAATGGAGATGGACTAGAGATGTAAGAACATTATCAGTTCATAGTATTGCTAAGTAGTGTGAAAGTCTCCCATCATGATTTCAGGTTAGCTTTTTGAAATTATTACCATCAAAAATGGTTGCATGTCTCTAATAATAAATATGGTCTTACAGCTTTTACTGCATTAGCATTTGATGGGTTGAGAACTTATATTAATAACAATGAAATTATATAGATTAAAAGGCCTATAAATGTCAACAAATAAATGAGGTATTTTCATAACTTAAACTTGTGTCTCTTCTGCAAGCATTTTAAGCTTAAAACAAGAACCAAAACTTTCCTCAAATTTTATAGTTTCAGACTATTTTGAACTCTACCAGAATGATTTTCTTAAAACAAAAGTTTACTTTCAAACTTTAGAGTAGTCAGAGGAAGCTGAAATATTTTCTGTTGGTTTGCTATATTAATGTGAAGATGTCTTGAATACAAAAGAGAATCAATGGCTATATATCTAACATATCAAGACTTTTTCTTAGCACACAAGGCATTTGGAAGGGGCCATATAGCTGTCATTTGAGGTCTGTGGGTTGACCTACTGGGTACAACATAAGGATTATATATGGTAGCTGACCTGGCAGATCTGAGCATTGGTATAATATTTATGAATTCCAGCTTTGTTTCTTGACTCAAATAAGTAAAGATGAAATCCTAAAAAGTAACCTACTGTTAGAAGTGATGCAACACCTTACTTTAGCCAAATAATAAACACACAAGCAAGCAAATAAAGGTTTAAAAAATTTCACAGAAGAGATTTTTCTCATTTTGTTATTAACGACATTGATGGCAAAAGCTAACAAAAAGTGAATGAGAAAAATAGAGAGAAGTACATTTTGAGCTCTTAGCTCCCATTGATTCTTGAAAAGATAGTGAAAAGCATAAAGATTTTTGTTTAACTTCTGCTTGTAGTCTTTAGTTGCAATTCTATAACTGTAAATCAGAGGTCTAATAAATAATTTTTAATAAAAGAGGAAGGGAACTTAGATAAAGTCACTCTCTTTTGTAAGCTATTCTTCCTCATCTCGAAACATAGGGCAATAGACATAGCTTTTTGTAGCATCCTGAGACATAAATCACAGGAATTGCTAAACACAATGGTCAGAGGACCCAAGAGAGAATCAGTTACAGAACACCCTGTGGCCAATACCAGTCATGGCACCAAACTGGGTCAAGATTGCCAGTGGCCAGCATTGCCATTGGCACCAAGATGGCCAAAATGGTAAGAGAGAGCTGGGAGAATTCTGAAAGTGTTTTAATCTTAAAGCTTAAAGACCTTAGGCCTTCTGTCTGGTAGCCCAAGGTTATGGTCCCTTTGAAGATCAGGTACCTATGAAAGGAGTTCTAGTTGCTTATTTAAAATTGTGTGTGTGTGTGTGTGTGTGTGTGTGTGTATGTGAGTGTCTTGGGAACCTTGGATACATACTCATGTAGGCCAAAACTAAAGATTTAATAAAAATAAATACCATTCGAGACCAGCCTGGGCAACTTGGCGAGACCTCGTCTTCACAATAAATACAAAATTAGCCAGTTGTGGTAGCACGCACCTGTCGTTCCAGCTACTTGGGAGACTGAGGCAGTTGGCGCCTCAGTCAACCGGTTTGTGCTGTGGGGTGGCTGTAAGTGTGCCACTGCACTCCAGCCTGGGCAACGGAATAAGATTCCAACTCCAAAATAAAAAAAATAAAAAAATAAAAATAAATACCATTTGTCATATTTGTCTTATTTTTTCTTAGTGAGCTATTATTTTTTAAAGTTCTAAGTTAAAAAAAAAAATACCTCAATGGTTACAAAAAAGAGAAATTCCCCAGGATAAGTGACCAAAATGTGATCTTATGTCTTATAAACCAGAAATACTGAGCAGGAAAAGACCATGTATGAAGGTAAGTCCAGCATATAGTACTATGATTTGTAGATGTCCAGAGGAACAGAAGATACTAGGAGACTCCAGATACAGCAGTGACAAACAGCAGTCCTGTGCTCAAAGTTAGCAAATCTTCTAATTAAATAATTACGTACTAGGTTAATGTGGTAAGAGGCTCAAAAGCATTCATCCAACTGGCAAAGGCAGCGTGGGATTTAGGAAGGCGGTAAGGTGAATAACAGAAGAAAATACAATGAAGCATAATTGAGGTCCTGAACCTAATCACTCATGGCTATAGTCATAACTTCCAGGTGAGGTGGTGTTAATAGTTAATAAGATGGTACCAGTAGCAGACATTCATATTAGTTGTTTTCATAAGCAGCCTAGGAATGTTCATAAACACCTTAGGGGACATTTTGGGAAATATTTCCCTATATAACTAAGTTGACAATTAATAAACATTTTTATATTTACCTGCCTGTTTTTTCAAAGGTTTGAACTAAATAACCCTTTGAGATACTATAAAAACGAAAACACCACCCTGACCTACATGTGACCATTTGATAACAGTGTCCTGATAATGTTCCATGGTCAGAGATTCTTCCATAATTAACACACTTGAAGAAATGGATCCCTCAGTGGCTTCTGAGCAGAAGGGGCTAGGACTGGTTTTGACATCAGCATAGTGTTGTACCTGCAAAGAATGGTTTTGACAAATAATGTGGTAAGTAGAAGTAACTTTCCCCAGAGAAGGCCTTTCCCTCCCATCCCTTTACCCATTCAAGAACACTTATTGAATGCCTACGTTGTACAGGCATTTGCATGAGTAAGACCTACTCTTTGCCTTTCATTTTAGAAGGAAGATAAATGACCAATGCAAAGCAAATGTGGCAAGTAATTTGAAGGAATGTACTAAGTTAAAAGATTTAGTTGTTTAGAAAATCAGCTATGTTTTGGGAATTCAAGCAAGCAGGGATAGTGGAGTGAATGGGGCATGTAATCAAGAAAGCTCCTTGAGGAAGATCCTGGTGGCCTTATCTGCCATGACACCTTTTGTGAACTTCTCCACCCTAGACTAACTGGCCACTCCCAACTTATCCCCTTTGAACAGCTTTTATCCCGTGAACAGTTTTCAGTACAAATACCTTTAATTTTGTTGCTTTATTTTATTTTTTCACTCAAACCCTGTCTCATTCATCTTTGTATCACCAGTACCTTGTGTAGTATCTGCTTCTAATGGGGATTTAAGTGACAGATTATGTTATCCACCCTAGAAATTGATATTGTTCTGGTGCTTATCTAGACTTTTCAAGTATATTGGGTGTGAAAGTAGCTAGAATAAGTATGTTGGCTCTACACAGTTTAGTGATTCCTAGAATACATTCTTTGTCTTTTCCATAGTGCATTGCACAATGCTCTGCAAGCGTATAGTTTTTGCTCAATATACACAGGATTACTCGCTATTTAGACAAGCGAAGCTAAGTGCTAGTGCTTGCTTTATTTGGCAGCTGGTAGTTGCTCTTTAAAGTGAATGTAAAGGATGTGAAAAGAGAGTAGATAGGAAATATACCATTGACTCTTAGGTATATGGAACAAATACACCTTTTATTATTAAATTTCATTAATAATAAATGTAAAGTGAGCCCATACTAAGATATGACTTTTGCCTATTAGTTGGCAAAGATCTAGAAATGTAACAATATTTTTAAGGATATGAAAGTGAAAACCAGTGCAAACCAGAATAATAGTTTCTAGAAAACAATTTGACAATATCTATCAAAATTACAAATGTATATTCCTATATTTCAGGAGTTCCACTTCCAAAGATGCTAGGATCAATAAACTCATATGTATAAAATAATGAGTCATCAAAGTTATTCCATACAGCAATGTAAGAGCAAAAGCTTGGAAACAAGCTAAATGTGAAGTTATCAGGCATCTGGCTGAGTCAATAAATACAGTAAGTACAGCAAAATTCTACACATCCATAAACAGCATGGTGATGCCTTCTTTTTTTGTGTTGGTGGAATAATCCCTAATACATGCTAAGGAAAGACAGAAAAGGTACACAACAGTGTTATAATTATGCTATTCTTTTGTAAAAGAAGATAAACGTGTGTGTGTGTGCATGTGCGTGTACATGCGTGTGTGTGTGTGTATACTTGTAAATGCATAAAATATAGTTGGAAAAAACCAAAAGAAATCAGTAACATTGAATTGCCTTTGAAGAAGGTGACTGGATGACTGAGAGGCAGAAATGGGAAGGAGAGTTTTTACTGTGTACCCTCATATTTTTGAAATGTAGAACTTTATGGCAACATGCCTATATGAAAAGCAAATAAAAATAAAGACCGTAAAGTCATGTTATGGATCTTGGCAGGGAGCCACCATTGTCATGATCACTCTCTGCAGCCGTCACACTGATGTGGTCACGTACAGTGACATCTTGTGGTGCTTCCCAACAGCACTGTTAAGTCAGCGTGTTTCAAACTGTTGGTTTGAAAGTGTGCCATAGAATCAAGGGAGGAAAGAAGGAGGGAGGGAGGGAGGGAGTAAAGAAGGAAGGAAAGGAAGAGAGGATGAAAAGAAGAAAGAAAATAGAAAATATTGGAGTACATAACAAGTAGCAAAAGTAAATAGGGGTAAGTACTATTGTATGAACTTTTGTTCTGATTTTTAAATAAACCTATATGTTCTGACAAAATGTCTTTCTTACTGTGGTAAAAAATGTTAGAAGGCCACCATCCATAAGAGAAAAGATAGACAAGTGGAACCTCATCAAACTGACAAGCTTCTGCAAAGCCAAAAAAACCATCAAGAGAGCGGGGAGACAGCCCACAGACTGAGAAAAATATTTGTCAACTGTATGCCTGACAAAGGCTCTACAAGGAACTCAAATGTGCCAAAAAGAAAAAAACTAACAGCCTCATTACAAAGTGGGCAAAAGATAAGAATAGACACTTCTCAAAAGAAGACATACGAGCAGCCAACAGATACATGAAAAAATGCTCAGCCTCATCAGTCATCAAAGAAATGCAAATTAAAACTACACTGAGATACCACCCAACTCCAATCAGAATGGATATCATCAATATCTCAAAAAATAACAGAAGGTGGAGAGGGTGCAGTGAAAAGGGAACTACACTGTTGGTGGGAATGTAAACTAGTACAGCCTCTGTGGAAAACAGTGTGGCAATTCCTAAAAGATCTAAAAATCAACCATCCATATGACCCCGC
>CAUYQG010072362.1:0-20984 GCA_963574415.1 Tarsius wallacei | reverse complement strand
TCAATACCCCACTCACAACCCTAGACAGATCATCAGGACAAAAAATCAGCAATGAGATCCAGAACCTCAATGTGACTCTTGACCAAATGGACTTAATCGATACCTACAGAACACTCCAATAATATCATGCCTTTTGATGTGTTTTTGCCTAACACAAATAGGTAGTGTAAGTCAATAAGCAAACAAAAGTGAGCAAAACAAATAGTCAAAGTGATAAAATCAAAAATCAAAATAAGAAATCAGACTAGCTCTGGAATCTTTCCTGAGTGTCTAAAGTCTCTTCAGCTCTGATCTCCAGTCTCTCCCCTTACTTTCATTGCAGACAGCTAAATTTACTGCAGCTTGGGTTTCTTCTTTTAGCCTGCTGCCTGGGAAGTCTGTGATGCTTAGTTGCCTTTGTCTGATTCAATGTAGGGGAGGGGCTTTGTCTTCTGTTTAGCGTCGTTACCTTAGGAACTGAAGTGGAGGCTACTCATAGGTGGGCAGGGCAATGCAAATCTCTGCCTGGAGAATGGCCGAGGTAGCAGTTTCACTTTAGTCGATCTTTCTCCCCGCTCGTCTGGGTCCCTGGGCAATCCACTATGATGGACTGGGATCAGCTGCACAGCTGGGCACTGGATCCAGGGCACCACCAGCGGGCTGGGGTGGAGAAGGGGGTCGGGAGTTCCCTCCTCTGGAGCTGAGAGCCTCCGATCAGCACCTACTCAAGATATGCTGTTCCCTTACACAAGCATGACGTCGCACGCTGTGTGCCTCAGCCAGGATGGGCCCAGAGCTCCAGAGCTGCAGAGCTCCAGAACTCCAAAGGGCAGGAGTGGCCCTGGATTGCTCATAGGGTATTTCAGCCAGAAATGGAAATGGTAGCTCTGAGGGGCGGGCGCCCAGAGCCTTCCTGGGTGACCGGCGGCTTGTTCTGGGCTGGACAATGTAGCCAGGGAGGGAGCCCAGACCCGAGACTCCAGTGTGCGGGAGTCACGTATAGTGGAGCAGGGGCAGCTGGGGCCGCAATATCCGGCCCTGCGTGGGACTGAGTGTCCCCAGGCCTCGGACCTGTGTGGCTGGCGGTGGGCAGGGGGATGGGGGAATGAAAGCAAGAGTCTTTTTGGGAACTCACATTCGGAGAATCTCACAATTCCACCTATGCCATCGCCATCTTACCGGAACTCCCTTATGAACTATTAATTCTATGGAGCAGGAGATGGGTCTCAGAGAATAAAATATATCAGACATGGTTCTTGATTTCAAGAATGTCAAACCCACCCCAAGTCCTCTAACCTTCAGCAATTTTTCTACCTGTAAATGAAGTCCAAATCCAACGACTATGAGTTATGATTAAGTCCAGAGGCTTCCCCAGTATTTTTCCATCTTAAGTATGTTGTCAGGAAGAGTTATGAAAGATCCAAGTGGGAAAAGATTGAATTAGCCCTATCTAGTTCACCTGTCCTGACTATCTACACCTTTGCTTGTCTTTAACTGGGCTTTTACAACTCTAAAGAGATAGAAGTTATCTATTAGAAAACTTAGAGCAATGCAAACATTTCCTGTCCACAGCAACACAAAGGACTCCCGTTCATGATTCTGCAAATAGCTTTTGTCCTGCAGAAAATACAAATCTCTATAGATCACATTTTCAATTGCTTTAGTCACAGCATTTTGACAATTCCTTCACACAATAATGAGTTAAAGACAATCTTTGATTCAACGTTCTCTTTATATTTGCATGAGACTCATGATTTTACCTCCTAAAAAAACCCTTTAATGATGTTCACATTTGGTTTCTGCTCTGGTACCTGCTGGCTGTCTCATTTCCTGCTGATGCCATTCTTTTTCCATCTAGTATGAAGCCATGTACAAAACGCAACACTCTCTCCTTCGTTTCCCAACACACTACTGATGTAAGACTGCTGTAGTCATCTAGCTTTATTTGGAGGATGTATAAGAAATATTACCATGTGGCACAAAAATGGAAAAATTCTAAAATCAAATGGTAGATATTATTATCTGGTCTATCCGTGTTACAGAGAATTTTTCAGTGGTTGCTAGCATTCCAAGGCCCCAGCTCAGCACTGTTGTTGGGATTATCATTCTCTCTCCTGTATCTCCATTCATCGGAACCCTTCCCAAGTCTTGTTCCCTTGTTATGCAGAGTAATTTAACAACCAGCTCTCAGTGTCCTCCTCCTTTATCAATCCGTTACTTCACTGACAACACTACAAGGGCCATTGATGTGACTTGCTGCATAAAAT
Organism: Tarsius wallacei; assembly: GCA_963574415.1. NCBI lineage: Eukaryota > Metazoa > Chordata > Mammalia > Primates > Tarsiidae > Tarsius > Tarsius wallacei. The sequence goes on along the minus strand of CAUYQG010072362.1, from coordinate 18,738 downwards.
TCTCCACTATTCCTTTTGCATCCATACTCTAAAAATAAAACAGTCACAATACATTTCTCAACATCAAGTTACCGCTCTACCTGACACAAAAGAAACAACACAGAAAACAAATCACCATTAGTTTTTGAATCTACCTATCACAAGTAAAAAAAAAAAAATTATATATAGTTAAGTAATTTTATTATGAGTAATTTTTTTGTTATATATATTTCTTACATGAGATACTACCACACTATGCAATCCTCATGCATGATAGGATAGACAAAGGTCATGGACACTGTTCTCTAGATCTATGCTTCAAAAAACAACAGCAAAGCAATGTTGTAAAATAGATTATATCATTGGACATGGTGTTTTAAATATTATCTACATTCATATATTATTTATATTTATTAATTAATTTAAATATATAAACATGTATATTTAAATATAATTGTGTGAAATATAAATTTATTGTTGTATATTATTATATATTTATATACATACACACTCACCTTTCACACATATTCACAAGTCTGAAATTTACCTTTTGAGTACCAACATTATTATTTTACTTTTAGTAAGTGTTATTTTTATAAAATAGAAGCCTTGTTCAAATCTATTGAATTTTCTTTTACCTTACTTTTGCTTAAACATGTTTAAGGCAGCCTACAAAAATATGGACTATAAACTCAGGGTAGCAAAAATAAAATACAGCCTGAGATGAAGCTAATAGTCAAAACACATCCCAAGACCCCATCCAATTTCTAGAGGTCAGTCATAGATGACTGACAGTTCACCCATGAGAAAAGACCATTACCCATTTAGTACTTAGTGAATATATGGTAACACAGTCATCAGAGCATAGAGATTACAGGGACTCGAATTTAATCTTTAACAATTATCTAGTGTGGCTTATATTGGGCTTCCCTTTCCATTACTCTCTGTATAACTTTCACTTCAGGCTCGTTGTAGTAGTTGGTCCCTCTCCTCTTGACTGTCCTAATGTCTTCAGGCAACCCCAGAGTGTCCCTACCAGCTACCAGATCATTGGAAACCCAGATCCTGGCACAGAGTAATTATTCAATACATTTTAAGTAAAAGAAGAAGGGAGGGAGGGAGGAAGAAAGGAAGGAAGGAAAGACAGAAGGAAAGAAGGAGGGAGGGAGGGAAGGAGGGAAGGAAGGAGGGAGGGGAAGGAAGCAAAATAACCTCAAGAGACCTACAGTTGTAACATAGAGAGGCACATGACTATAAAAACAATATATTACACTTCATGTTTCAGCCTTGAAATGCACACAGATTTTGTACCCTAAGCTATAATACAACAGTGTTTTAGCATTAAGACTAATGCCTGGATTTCCATGGAGTAAACTGATATTCCAGGAAGCTGCACAATGCTTCCTTTCCAGGTTTCTGTATCCGCTGAATGGCTCAAGATCTCCTGCAGTCACTGGAATCAACATCTGTCATCAGAGCTTGAATTAGCTAACATCAGTCTGCACCCACTGCTGGGCCCCTAGAGCTCCTGTTCAGTGGCTCCTAGAGCATTTCTGCTCCTTCCTCAGTACCTGCCTTGCTGGCTTGGGGGCATCAGTGCTTGCCTTTAGCAACCCTGCTTATTCTCACTTCCTGCTTCTAATAGGTTGGGGGCACCAGGTAAGCCAGGCGGTAACAACTGTATGCCGCCTAATAGGACAAGACCATGAAGAACTCTCCATGCAGGAAGAGCAAAATCTTTAGCACAAGGACTTGATTCTTTAAAGTTAGCTTTTTATGGGCCTTTTATTTCATTCCTGGGTCTGACATCTACAGGATAGCTAAATAATCTCAGGGTGAAGAGTTCTCTCTTCTTCTCTCTCTCCCTCCTTCTCCTTTGTAGAACCATGTGCGTGTGCATGTGTGTATGTGTGTGTGTCTACCTGCTCATAGGTGGAAGGTAAGCATGTCAGAGAGTTGTAAAACCTTTCACCAGTGAAGCTTATGGCCATCATCTCTCAGGCAGGCCTGAATGTTGCATGAGGTGAGGCTGGGGGAAGGAGCCACGAGATTGATGCCCCTAGGGACTTGGAGGCCATGCTAAGCAGCAGGGTTTACCCTGAGAGTAATAAGAGTCACTCAACCATTCTCAGCAGACGGATAACATGAGCAGGTTTGAATTCTGGCAAAATCAGCATGACTGCAGGGTAGAGAATTCGCTGGAAGACAGCCAGAGTGAAGGCAAAGAAACCCGTGAGAAGGTTTGTAATATCAGAGAGAGAGAGAGAGCCAGAGAAAAAGGCAGCATCTAGAAATATTCAACAAAGGACCTAAGGAACTGCTTGAGGGTGAAGAAGGGTAGGTTTTAGGGAGACGTCCGGGTTTCTGGTCCAAGTCCTAATAGTTGGTTCTGCTATTCACCAATATAAGGAACATGGGAGAGACCAGAATTGGAGCAAGCATAGTACAGAGGATATTGCCAGTAAATAGAGCTAATTCTTATGTGTCCTAGTTCTCATATACTCTAACTTCACTTTTCAAATGAAAGCACATTCAAACCCCTTGGGAATCTTGTGAAAACACAGACTCTGGTTCAGGAGGCCTGGGGTGGACCTGACATCTCTGCCTTTCTGACAGGTGATGCTGATGTTGCTGGTCCAGGGACTGTACTTTGAATTAAGTCTCCATGTGAATCGAAACCTTTCGAATTATGTACCAGTTCTCAATTAACGTGACATCAACTCCATAAGACTAGTCACCTCTCTGTTCTCCACAACTGGAACGGCGACTGGGTGGCCCATGTTAGAGCCACATTTGTGGAGCTTCCAAAGCAACACCCTCCCTACCTTCTTTCCTATTTCCACATGAGGGATGCTCTGCTGAGTTGTTGCCAAATGGCCCAGAAAGTCTCCATGGAGATCATGGCTTCTCCCCATGCTGAGAATACAAGAGAACTATAGGAGGAAAGGCTTTTGGTCTCTGAGGACTGCTATTTGAAGACTCGGTCATGTCCAAGGTTTTCTTTCAGCATCAGATTGCTTGATAGTGTGAATGAGAAACTACTCAGAAGTTGGACTGTGCTGCATTTCACAGGGAGAAATAAGTTTTTCATCCTTTTCTAACTCCATAAGCATAGAAGGACACATGCATAGTCCAAAAGAGGAGAAAGTCGTTCACCCAATGGAAAAGAGTAAAAATCAAATTATCCCACTAAAGATGCCACTCTGACAAGAGTTCCCTCAGGGATTACAGCCAGAACACCTCTAACCTGGGAGGGAGATTATAGATTGAACAGTGAAAAGGAAAACTTTTATTTCATCACTGTATGCTCCAACTCTTATGCTCATCCAAAAATTAATAAAATGGATCTTTTTCTCTTGGTTTCATTTCCAGAACCATCTTTAGCAGGCACGACTTAAATTCTAGTTACTTCCTCACCAAAAGGCAACAAAGACGAGTTCAAGAGAGTTCACAGAAATTTCAAGGAGAGTTCACAGAGATTCTCCAGCTATGTGCAAAGAATATTATATGAGATACTACCACACTATGCAATCCTCGTGTATAATAGGATAGTCAAAGGTCATGGACACTTTTCTCTAGATCTATGCTTTGAAAGACAACAATAACAAAGCAATGCTACAAAATTTGCATAAAGAAAAGTAAACTTTGTGACAGTTAATTTTATGTATCAAGTAGACTGGGCTGCAGGGGACCCAGATATTTAGTCAAGCATTGTTCTAGGTGTCTCTGTGAAGTTATTCTTGGATGAGGTTAACATTTAAGTCAGTAGAGTTTGAGGAAAGCAGGTCATCCTCTCTAACGTGAGTGGTCTCATCCACTCTGCTAAAAGCCTGAATAGAACAAGAGACTGACCTTCCCTGAGCAAGAGAGAACTCCCCTGCCTCATGGCCTTCAAACTGGGGCATAAGCTCTTTATTGGGTCCTCAGCAAACCTTGAACCTGAACTGAAACATCTCTTTCGGAGTCTCTAACCATTTGGCTCACAGTACAGATTTTGGATTTACCAGACTTCATAATTGCATCAGCTAATTCCTTAAAATAAGTATCTTCTATATATACATACATGCTACAAGTTCTGTTTCTCCAGGAAGCTGTATGACATCTTCTATACCCTAAATTTTGGAAATGGCAATAAAGATGAAAGATATATTATTTCAGCCAGAGCACAATGTGAGATTTTGTAGATCTGTATGATTTGTTAAGAACAATGTTGTCCATGATAAATGCAGGTGATTTTTTAAAAATGAATCTATGATTGTAGTCTAAGCATTTTAATTTTTTATTTTTGCTTACTATGTAGGTTCACATACAAGGAGACCCCCCCCCACCATCAAATGAAATGTATTTATAAAAATTTGTGTATTGGCCAGGTGCAGTGACTCAAACCTGTTATCTCACCTTTTGGGGAGGCCAAGTTGAGGGGGTTGCCTGAGCCCATGGGTTTGAGAACAGCCTGGGCAACTTTGTGAGACCTCATCTCTACAAGAAATCAAAACATTAGACGGGCATGGTAGCTCGAACCTGTAGTTCTGGCTACTTTGAAGGCTGAGGTAGAAAGATTGCCTGAGCCCAGCAGGTCGATGCTGGAGTGGTTGTGAGTATGCCACTGCACTCCAGCCCGGGTGACAGAGTGAGACTTCAATTAAAAAAAAAAAATTATGTATTTATCTTACATGTTTAAACTTCAGTCACCTTCAAAGTACTCTCCATTTGATGCGATACTATCAAGATGCCTTTTTCACTGCTCAAAACAGTTTTTGAATTCATCAATTTTGATGATTTTTAGTGCTTGTGCCATTTTTTGTTTCACGTCTTCAACATTGGCAAAACATTTCCCTTTTAGGACTTTCTTCATTCAGGGAAACAAAACAAAGCCAATCAGAGTGAGATTGGATAAATAGGGAGGGTGGGGAAGGAGGTCATGCCATTTTTGGTCAAAAACTGCTGAACACTCAGCACAGTATGGACACTTGTAAATTTCCCATTGTGAAATGGGCAAACCTGTTGAAAGAATCTCAAAAAAAAAAAAAACCCTAAATAAAAAAATTCACTGAAGCCAAATGCAGCCTCTCACAACAAAGCTAGCAGGTACACTGATATTGATGGGTCCCCAGAACACATACCTAGTAGGGAAAGCCTGTACTACAAGCGGCCCATCTGCCAAAAAGATAATCCTGTTTTTTGGTGATCCCCTTCATAGTATGTTTTCATCACATGGATGTAAAAATATTACTTTCCCACATTGTGGCTGATTGATCACGTGCAGGAGAAATTAGGTAAAGGTGTGTGAGAAGGAGGAGGCTGGGGACAGGGAGGTCCTTTTTGTGACAGGCACCTAATTCCTGAGAAAAGATTTGAGAGTTCTGACTCAAATATCCCACCTTGACAGCACAAAAAGTCTGTATGGAACAGTGAAACTAGTGTAGATGAAATTTCTTAACACCCAGTAGGAAAAGGATCAACTGTTAAATTTCATCCTTTGCTTTTCTCTTATTTCCATATTCGTTATCATTATCCTACAAGGATTATCACTCATGGACAATGCAAAATGCATCTGTGTAAACACACCAGTGTTCTGTGTTAATATCAGATTCCTCCTCATTCAGAATTTTTGCTTTTTTTTGTGCAAAAAAGCTTCTTTAATTTCCTATAAAATTGTCAAACTCTGGCAAAAGAACCATAAGAACTAATTAAAATATATTTGGGGTCACTGTTTATACCGCAGATGACATTGATGGGCCTCATTTTCCTTTCACATGGCTTGGTGACACGAGGAAGGCAAAAACCTACAAGTTTACCTAGCTTAGAAAATCTGTGAGTCTCTAACATATTTTTTTAAATGTTTGTGAAATTCCTAAAAATTTTGTCTTATAATATCATAAAAAGTATACATTGAAAGTCTAAAATTAACTTAATTATACACACCTCAAATGTAATTCACTTTTCAAAACTAACTTTTTTCTAGTGAAAATTTGATTTTTTTCCCCTCGATAGTTAATTATCTGAAATGTTGGGGGTTACTGCCAGTTGTACTCTTTTTCTCATATTGTATATCTAGGAAATAAACTAATCCTGCTCATTTTACCTGCAAAATATGATCAGAATGTGATCACTTCTGTCCTCCCTGCTGCTACTCTTGTTCTGTCAGTTACTGCCGGGACTCCTGCAATTGTTCCCTCACAGGTCTCCCTGTTTCTAGTGTTGACCTCACCCACCCACCACTGCATTTTCTCAACACAGCAACCACTGAAGTTCCTAAAACAAAAGTCAGATCCTCTGCTCAAATCCCTGCAAGGGCTCCCCATGCCATTCAAAGATATTATAAGGACTGCAATACCCTAGGTGACCTGGCTCCCATTTCCTCTCTGACATATTTCCACTTGGAGTACACCTTCCATTCATTAAATGTTGGCACCTGGCCTTTGTGCTGTTTCTGCAACTTGCCAGTCACACTTTTGCCTTAGGACATTTGCCTAGCTTTTCTCTCTACCTGGAAAACTCTTCCTCTAAATACCTTTCACTGGTAACTTCTCTTCCTTTGAGCATTTCCTCAAATGCCACTTTCTCATGAAGCTCCATTTGAGTGCCTTGCTCTGCTGACTACTGCCATCCCCTATAGTAGCACTCCCAACCTTCCTTAGCTCTCCTTGTTTCTTTTGTCCACGGTATATATCACTATCAAGCATACTATATAATTTACAGATTTATTGGGTTTATTGTAGTACACTGTTCCTCAACAAAAGTCTTATGAGGATGGAATTTTGTATGTTTTGTTCACTAAGTCTTCCAGACACCTAGTACAGTGACCAGAATACAATAAGCACTCAGTAAATATCTTTTGAATTAATCACGTTATTTTTCTCATTGCTTTAAGAAAAAAAAGTTATTCCAGAACTTCAGATATGTTGATAAATTCTACTTTTTAATGCATATATTATTAGGTATAGATTATATCTAACAAGGATAAATTCCACTTAAATAAAAAATTGACTTTCTTTGTAATCAACTACAAATCAGTGAAGGCCAATCTTATAAAAATAAGAAAAATAAAATAATTAAGCACAAGGTTGATTCCTCCCCCAACTTCAACCCTCGGAGCAAATGGCCTTCAGCTGTTCTGATCCTTTACTGTTGATGGACTGTCTTCTAGTGGAAGGATGTATCATTTACTTCAAGTCCTACCATAGGAGACTGGTACTTACCACCACATAAGATAGGGAATCCCAAACTTGTACAGCCCAGAGTTCTCAAGTCCGTTGGTTTTAGATTGCTGAGCACAAGTTTCTCAAATTCACAGAAAAACAAAGAAGAATCAATGAGGGGACCACAATCACAAAATCGAGACTTTGGGTCATCTAGTGGCCAGGAGATAGTGAATGTTTGAACTAGAAGGCAATCATTTTCTTTAAAGGGGAACAAAACAGAAGTCTTTTATATGGTGTATTTCCAAAAGGTCATTCTCCAACAGGCATTTAGCTAATTATTATTCTCTATAACTGAATACACATGAACAATTCATGCTTTAAAAGTTTTCTAAAATTAGTGTTTATTATGTACTTCACTCTTTCCTCAACAAAAACTCAACTTTGTGCCTCAAGAAAATCCCATTTAAAGTTAATTAGGTTAGGAGACCTGAGAAAGATGGTGGAAAAGCACCCCTCAGTGCTTGTCCTCTCATAAAAACATTAATTTGAGCAACTATCTATATGCAAAAATACCTTCACAGGAGCTAAGGAAGCTAAGAAGAGATTATAGCACCCAGGAGTAGCACAGACATAAGAAAAGATACATTAAAGACTGTGGTAAAGACAGTTTTACAACACCTGGCCATCCTTCTTCTTCTAACCATAAGCAGCAGCGGATGGAGAGAAATACTCTTCACATGAAGAAAGGGGAGGGAGGGAGGAACAGACTTTGCCTCAAGCTCCAACACCAGACCGATCTTTGTAAAACCCAGTGCTGGGCAGGTCTCCATGGCCTTAGACTCGAGGCCAGTACACCCAATGACAGGTTGGATCTTGCAGGCTTGCTCAATGTCAGGCCAGTCCTTGCAGTCCCACTTTTTGGAAGACCCAGGGACCAGGCCCATCCCCATAGCCCTCAGGGCTGGGTTGCACCCAGCAGACCTAGGATTGACCCTGTCGATCCAGGTTCCAAGCTGGCTCCCATAACCTCAGGACTCAGGTCAGCCCTCATGAACTTACCCGACAGGCCAATATCTGCATACCCAGCCTTCAGGCTGGCCCTCACTGACTCAGACTTCAGGCCAGGCCCTATGGCTCCAGGCACCAGGTCAGTACCACAGTCTAAGACTCCAGACCCGCCCCTGCAGACTCAAGCTCCAAGCCTGCCTCAGCTTCAGGCCTGCTCTGAGCTCTAGGTCAATCCCTGTGTCCCTAAATCTGGTGGACTCAAGGTCCAGGCCTGCTTCAGCAGACCTTGCCAATAGATCCTGGTGCCAGGTCAACCCCAAGCAGACTGAGACTTCAGATCATTATCCATGGACCCAGGTCCCAGGTCCCCCACCTGTCATTTCAGGTTATGGGCCTACTCTAGCACAGGCCAACCCCCATGGACTCAGGCCTCAGGTGTGTCCCAGAGGACCCAAGCACCAGGCACATCTTAGTGCTTGATGGTCCACTACAGACTCAAGCTCAAGGCCCATTCCAATACGAGGTCAATCAATATAGAACCATGCTTCAGGCCAGCCCCAATGGATACAGGTTCTAGGCCCAACCTACAGATCCAATCAGCAGGTCCACTACACAGTGAACCCAGGATCCAGATTGTATCAGAATCAACTGTGTGGACTCAGGTGCCTAGAATGCCTACCTGCTAACCGAGCCATCAAGCCAGCCTGCCTGAGGATGCCAGCATCAAGCCTGCCAATGGAACATGCCAGTCTGCTCAGAATCTCTGGATGGCTAAATAGTGAAGAGCTTTACCAGACAAATCCAGTCTAGAAAGACTGAAATAAGTCCCTGTGATAGTTCAGACATCACTTCCAAAATTCATGTTGAAATTTAATGGCCATTGTGACAATGTGGAGAGGTGAAGCCTTTAAGAGGTGATTAATACATAAGGGCTCTGCTCTCAGGAATGGATTTATGTCATTATAATGGGAGTGGATTAGTTATCATGGGAGTGGGTTCCTAATAAAAAGATGAACTCAGCATATTTGTCTCTCTGTCTCACATACCCACTTGCTCTTTTGCTTTCCACCACAAAATCATGCCACACAAATGTGCTCCCCAGGTACCAGAGTCTCAACTTTGGATTTCCCAGCCTCCAGAACTATAAGAAATGAATCATTGTTCTTTATACATTATCCAGTTTATGGTATTCTGTTAGAGCAGCACAAAATAGACTTGAAGAGTCTCTATATCTTCAAATATGCAGACACCATTGCACCAACATATGGATTCAGAAACATTAGGGAACATGATTCCACCAAAGAAAGAAAATAAAGCCCTAGTAACCAACTCTAAAGTAACAGGATATTGATAATCTGCATCATAAAAATTCAAAATAATCAGTTTTAAAAACTCAGTGAACTTAAAAAAAAATTACAGAGAAACAACTCAGTGAAATAAAGAACAAAAATGACCATTATTAGAAATTTAACAGTGAGAACTGAAATTATTATTTTTTTAAAGCAAATTATGGAGCTGGAAAACACAGTGAATGAACTGAAAAACGCAATGGAGATTATCAACACAATAATTTAAAAGCTGAAGAAAGAAACTGTGATCTTGAAGACAGTTAAGTTGAAAACATACAGTCTGAGCAGAAAAAAGAAGAAAAAAAGAATTGAATAAAGCTCATAGGATTATGGGATCCTATCCAAAAAGCAAATATTTATGTTATAAGATTTTGAGAAGAGAGAGAAAAAGGGATATAAAGTTTATTTAAAAAACTGATAGTAAAAAGCTTTCTAACTCTGGGGAAAGATATAATTTTCCAGGTACAGAAAAGTCAAAATGGTCCAGTAAAATTCAGGGCAAACAGGACTACAGAGCAAGACATATAATCAAACTACCAAAAATCAAAGACAAAGAGAGGATCTTGAAAGCATCAAGAGAAAATTAGCATATCACATTTAAGGGAGTCTCAATACATCTAGTAGCAGATTCCTCAGCAGAAATCTATTTTTTTTTTTTGAGTTGGAGTCTCACTCTGTCGCCCAGGCTGGATGCAGTGGCACACTAACAGCCACCCCAGTGTTGACCTGCTGGGCTCAGGTGATACTTCTGCCTCAGCCTTCCAAGCAGCAGAAATCTTACAGGCCAGGAGAGAGGAGGATGATATATGCAAAGTGCTGAAAAAAAGAAACCACCAATTGGACAAACTTTTCCCTCAGAAAAGAGGGAGAAACAAAAACTTTCCTAAGTAAGCAAAAGCTAAGGGGTTCATCACCACCAGATGTGACTTATAAGAAATACTAATGAGAGACTTCAGTCTGAAAGATAAGAATGCTAATGAGTAACGCTCAAACATGTCTTTAAATCTGTGTCCTTAAATGTAAAGTGAGTTTCTTGTAGGCAGCATATAATTGGGTCTTGTTAATTTTTTTTTTTTATTCATTTGGTCACTCTATATTTAATGCATTTACATTCAAGGTAATAATGGTTAGATAAGAACTTACTAGTGCTATTTTGTTACCTGCTTTCTGGATGTTTTTATAGATCTTTTGTTTTTTTTCTTCCTTTCTTGCTGTCTTCCTTTGTAATTAGGTGATTTTGCTTAATGGTATACTTTGATCCCTTACTTTCTATCTTTGTGTATCTATTATAGGATTTTGTTTTGTAATTACCATAAGGCTTAGACAAAACATCTTACAGTTATAACAGGCTATTTTGAGCTGATAATAACATAACTTTAATTACATACAAAAACTCTACACTTTTACTTCACTTCTCCCAACACTTTTATGTCTTAATGTCACAATTTACATATTTTAATATTATGTATCCCTTATCAAATTGTTGTGGCTAATATTATTTTTGATTTTTTTAACCTTCATACTAAAGATACAAGTGATTTACACACCACATTATGGCACTAAAGTATTCTGAAGTTGACTATGTACTTACTTTAACAGCTAGTTTCTCTCTACATTTTATTTAGACAAATAACTTCTCTAAATTTGCTATAGTTCGACAAAATTCTAGCTTGCTATTTAGTATATTAATCAAGAAGAATATATCACACATCATGGACTTTATTCTAATTTTTAAACTAGTTTGATAACTATATTATGTCAGTTTGCGGTTGATGCTGTGACAAATTACCATAAACTTACTAGTATAAGACAACACAAATTCTTTATCTACAGTTCTGGACACCATAAATCAAAAATTCATCTTGGTGGACTAAAATTGAGGTGTTAGCGGGAATGTTTTCCTTCTAGAGACTTTAGGGAATAATCTATTTTGTTATCTTTTCAAATTTCTAGAGTCTGTCCCACACTCCATGGTCCATGGCTCCCCTTCAGCTTCAAAGCCAGCAATGGACTGGGCATGGTGGCTTACACCTGTAATATCAGCATTTTGGAAAGCTAGGTGGGAAAGTCACTTGAGGCCAGGTGTTCTAGATTACCTTTGGCAACACAGCCAGGCCACATCTCTAGAAAAAAAATTTAAAAATGAGTTGGGTGTGATGGCGAGTACCCATAGTCCCAGCCACTTGGGAGGTTAAGGTGAGAGGATCATTTGAGCCCAGGAGTCTGAGGCTACAGCGAGTCATGATTGCACCACTGGACTCCCATCTGGACAACAGAGTGAGTGAGAGCCTACCTCTACTTAAAAAAAAAGTCAGTAATGGATCGTTGAGTTCTGCCATTGCAAAGCTCTGACAACCAATTCTCCTGCTTCTTTCTTTTACTTTCAAGTCTCCTTATGATGACATTGGGCCTACCCAGGTCATCTAAAATAATATCCTCATGTCAAGGACAGCAGATTAGCAATCTTAATTCTATCTTCAGTCTCAATTTCCTCTTACCATGTAACAACATAGTTACAGTTCTGGAGTCAGGGTATGGACATCTTTGGTGAGGCATACTTCTACCTAACATATCCATTAATAAATTTTTGATAAATTACTTCTCTTATAACACTGTGTATTAACTTTTGTACATTTAACAAAAGTATACCAAATAGGATTCCATAGCCTTCATCGGATTGCCAGGGAGCTCCACAGGACACCATAGGATGTGTAACAGTGAAGCTGACAGCTATAACCATAACAATCTTTTTAAGGAAGCCTCTGCCACTAAGGAATTTGCATATATTCTCTGTAATTTCTACTGTAAAACATTCTCACACAATAAAAAAGATTATACTATTTTTTTTTTGAGTCTGGGTCTCACTCTATCACCCAGGCTGGAGTGCCATGGCACCATCATACCTTACCGTAGCCTCAACCTCCTGAGCTAAGGTGATCCTTCTGCCACAGTCTCCTGAATAGCTGAGACTACAGGTGCCGGCTGCCATGCCTGGCTAATTGTTTGATGTTTTTGTATAGATGAGGTCTTGCCATGTTGCCCAGGCTGGTCTCAAATTTCTAGGCTCAAGCAATCCTCCCACCTCAGCCTCCCAATGTGCTGGGATTACAGGCGTGAGCTATACTGCACCAGGCCTAATATACTATTTTAATAGGCTAAAAAACCAGGTCTCAGAGAGTGATCTACCAAAAGCCATACTGCTGATGAGTGGCAGAGCTAAATTCAAAGAGCTCTCCACCATCCTTGGAGCTGAAGCTCCTCTGATTCAAGTTTTCTGGCACCTCAATGTGTACACTTAATGCCTGATATGCTTTGAGTAAGAGAAAAGAAACGCAGTACTAATATCAGCACACAGTGTTTATTTCTCCTCTTCCTGATGCAGCTGATTAGACTAGAAAATATCTTTGAAGTATAAGCTCTAGTTTCTTCTGTCCCCAGCTTTTCTGCTTTATCAGAGCAGACCTGATTAACACGCACTTATGACAAAAGCCGCACATGTTTCTTTTGCTGACTATAGTAGCTCTAGAATGAACAAGTGAGCACATGTCAGTGATCTCAAGGAATCATGGAATGCCAACTACACTCTGCACATCCATTGCCTGTCACCTTCCTCAGGTAGCTATAAGAACTCTCAAAAATACTCTGAAGACCTGGAGCATGAATCTTTAAGTCATTGATAGTAGGTCTTTTTAATTGAAGGGCTTAACCGAGATCCTATTTCTTCTGGATTTTTCAAGTCAGGAAGATTGAAATCTAGCTCTGTTTTTTGTTTTATTTTTGTTTTTATTTGAGTAGTGTCTTTGATGCCTAACTTGGAATCCTATTAGACATGCTAAAATTTCGCTGTGGATTCAACATTGTTTTATTGCCCTGTGGATTGGTTATCATTGTACTTGATGATTGTTGCTGGTTCATGGTCTATCTCTTCCAGGCTTTCAAAGGAAAGATGCTATTGGATATTTCAAAATAGTGCCAGAGTTCCTCATTAGCAGCTCTTAAAAGTATGTGGTAGAACCAATTCAAAGGACAAAGTATCTCCTCCTGACTCATTCTTCCATTTGGCTAGCTATAGAAATAAACAGTCTGAGGTTTAGAGCAATGAAGGAAAGGAAAGAAGAGAGAAGAGGAAAGAGGAGGAGGGAGAGTGAAGGGAAGGAGAAGGGGGAGGAGGAGGAAAGGGGAAGAAGGGCAAGGGCAAGGGAAAGAAAGGGCAAGGGGTAGGGAAGGGAAGGGAAAAGAAGAGAAAGTAAAGGAATAGAGAAGAGGAAGAGATAGAGGAAAGGGAAGGGGAGAAAGAAGGGAAGAGGAGGGGAAGAGGAGAGAAGGGAAGGGGAAGGGAACTAGTCACTCTATGAAAAAGACATCTGCACACGTGGGTTTATTGCAGCATTGTTCACAATAGCAAGAACATGGAACCCCAAAACACCAAGTCCTTTCCAGTGATGCTGGCTACTCCTTGGCCATGCACATATCAAGACCCATATATGACAATGGTAATTACCACAGGGCACAGAGCAGGGCCCTGCCTTCACTCCTTCTCTAAGCCTGAGCACTTATTCCTACTTCTGCCCTCCCTCAGGCAAACAGTCAGCCTCTCACTGAGAACAGAATTCTCAGTGTGGAAGGCTGTAGTTAGTGAGCATTAAGATAGACAGAATAAAGACAAGCTTTAAGTAGTCGGGATGACATGGTACCAATTTTGGAAAGCAGCATAAAAAAGGATTCAAAAAACTAGATAGGCTATGGGAAATACTCAAATAACATACAACATAAAGTGTTAACATATGTTCAAGACTCCTGAGCTACACAACTTCAGGGGCCACCATCCACACTGTGTTCCATTTGAACTTGGAATTCCTCTTGAATTGCTCACTACAGAGACCCTGATTACTTATCTCTTGGAGTAAAACTGTGAGTGGATTTGATTTTCTTCTTAGTGTTTCTTTGTAGTTTTTAAACAAGCCAACAAGAACAGGCATTATTTTATTATCATAAAAAATACCTTATTATTTTAAAAATCAGACATAACTGAAGTTGTCTCTTATACCAGGTCTTGTGTATTCCTATGAGAGGCAAAGCCAGGGGCTATTTTTTATTTTAAAGATGTGAAGTACAATTCAAAGTTAGGTATACAAATGTTCATTATGCAGGTACCTGTATTGATGAGGTGTGCCCCCACTCCCCCAGCATATTCCCACCTCTGCTTCCCGCTCACCCTGGCAGTTTCCTGCTACTACAAATCCTTTTCTTATAGTATTACAATAATTGTTCAAGGTCCACTCATGAATGAGAATATCTAATACTCAGTTCTTTGTTTCTGTGATAGATCACTCAGTATTACAGACTCTAAATTCACCCGGGTAGCTCTGAAGTTCATGATTTTGTCCTTCTTTATGGCTGCGTAATATTCAATTGTATATATGTGCCACATTTTAAAAATCCAGTTCTCTTTTGATGGGCAGCATGGTTGGTTCCATGTTTTTGCTATTGTGAACAATGCTGCAATAAACACACGTGTGCAGGTGTCTTTTTCATAGAGTGACTTGAGTTCCTCCGAGTATATTCCCAGTAGCAGAATTGCAGGGTTGTATAGAAGGCTGATTTTTAGATCTTTTAGGAATTGCCAAATTGTTTACCACAGGGGGTGTACTAGTTTACATTCCCACCAACAATGTAGAAGTGTTCCCTTTTCCCCATATCCTCTCCAACACTAGTTTACATTCCCACCAACAATGTAGAAGTGTTCCCTTTTCCCCATATCCTCTCCAGCATCTGTTGTTTTTTGAGTTATTGATGATGGCCTTCCTGATTGGAGTTAGGTGGTATCTCAGTGTGGTATTAATTTGCATTTCTTTGATGACTAGTGAGGTTGAGCATGTTTTCATGTATCTGTTGGCTGTTCATATGTCTTCTTTTGAGAAGTGTCTATTTATAGCTTTTGCTCACTTTGTAATGGGCTGGGTTTTTTTTCTCTTTTCGGCACATTTGAGTTCCTTGTGGATCCTAGATGTTAGGCCTTTGTCAGATATACAGTTGGCAAATAGTTTTTTCCCAGTCTGTGGGTTGTCTCCCCATTTCCTTGACGGTTTCTTTGGCTTTGCAGAAGTTTGTCAGTTTGATGAGTTCCCACTTGTCTATCTTTTCTCTCATAGCATGGGCACTTGGGGTTTTGATCAAGAATTGTTTGCCAGTTCCAATTTCCATAAGGGTGTCTCCTGTATTTTCTAAGGTTCTTATAGTTTGAGGTTTCATGTTTAGGTCTTTGATCCATTTAGAGTTGATTTTTGTGTGTGGTGATAGGAGTCTTGTTTTAATCTTCTGCATGTGGCCAGTCAGTTTGCCTGGCACCATTTACTGAACAGGTTATTCTCTCCCAAGAGATCTCATCTCTACAATAGGTTGGTGGTGGAGCTTTGTTGAAGATGAGTTTGTTGAGAAATTGAGGTTTTGCTTCTGGATTCATATGGAAACACAAACGACCACAAATAGTCAAAAAAATTCTCAGCAAAACCCACAACAAACAAACAAGCAAACAAACAAACAAACAAAAACAGGAGGTTGGTACTGGTATAAGAATTGGCATATAGGCCAGAGGCGATTTATATGTCTTTCTGTTGTATGTTTCTCAGCAGATTCAAAGGAATACTGAACCTTGCCAGTTGGCAGGAAAGTCCTGTGAATTATTTGGTTTTGTGGTTGTAACTGTGTCCCAATGCCTGGTTTCCCATTTCACAGGTAGTTGAAAATAATGGAAAAGACTTGAGAAAACTTGAGAAAAATGAATTTGAAAAACCAGTGGAAATAAATTTAACCTACCATCACTCAAAAAATTATAGACAGACCCCAACCATTATATGCAGTTGAATTAAAAAACTGTCAGAAATTCAGCACAGTTTAAAAATGACAACTTCTTGGCAATTTTCTTTGCAAAGCAAAATAGAAAGGATAAAACTATTTCCGTATAGGTGAATATTCTTACATACTAAATAATTTCTTCCAGTTATTTTTAACATGTTTATTTGCTGCTTGATAAGAATAGGAAAAGGTCTAGAGATGTTTACAATTTATTCATTGTATTCTGAGAAAAAAATCTGGTAAATTATAAGAAGAATTCTATTTTTCAGACTTTATTGGTCCCTTTACAATAGCTTGTTGCTTGCTTAAACTCTACCTTAAGTAATTTCAGAGAATACCTCTAAAAGGCAAATGCTATAATGAGTTTTCTCCATTTGATAAATACTTGTAGTTCCTTAATTTCCCCACCTGTTTACAGAAACTCTTAAGTTACTAAGAGAACAGGCTGTTGCTACAGCATGGGGTGGTCATTAGGAATTTCTAACTTCAAATATGCCTATTGAATTCCTCTTTGCAGAACACAGCTCATCACGTAAAATCACTTGGGGAGTTGCCTCATAATTGTGATATGTGGTGATCCTCATTTAAAATCCCACCACAGGCCAGGCGCACTGGCTCAAGCCTGTATTCCTAGCACTTTGGAAGTCTGAGGCGAAAGGATTGCCTGAGTCCACGGGTTCAAGACCAGCCTGGGTAACACGGTGAGACCTCATCTCTACAATAAAAATCAAAAAATTAGCCGTGCATGGTAGCACATGCCTGTAGTTCTGGCTACTTGGAAGACTGAGGCTGAATGGTTGCCAGAACCCAGCAGGTCAACGCTCAGGTGATAGTGTGTTGTGCTACTGCACTCCAGCATGGACGACAAAGTGAGACTCCAACTCAAAAAAATAAATAAATAAAGTAAAATAAAAATAAAATCCACCACACTACCAGGCTCCAGTCCCTTGGAGGGTAGTAATAACAACATTCTTGACGTTTACTGTTTTATCAATAACCCTATTAATCAAAGTGCATATCAAAGATGAACCAAGTAGCTATATATGGCACATTTTCATTCAAGAGGTTGTTCAAAGTGAAGCCAAAGCACACACACACACAAAACTCCCCAAAACAAGATATAAAATCACCGCTGCAAAATAAAACGAATATAATGCTTATGAATTGACTCGTACTTCTTTCAAGACTCTTAAAGGTTTACTGGAGAAGATTTGTTCCTAACGCACTGCATGCTTGCATCTCAAAAATATGTAACCCATTTTCTAAGCGACTCTGTTAATCTTCAAGACAAATGAGCATTGTCAAGGCTTAGTTACCAACTGATCTCCACCGCCAAGCTCATGCACGCAGGGACAGTAACAACACCCATCACATCTGGTTTTGAAACAAGCAATAAAGAACGAATATTTCAGCTAATTAAATCCTCAGTTTGAAAGTTTGTTGCCATTTTCCAAACCCAGCTACTGCCTCAGACTTTGTGATAAGCACAACCTCATCAAGGGCACCTGCATAATGAACATTTGTACAATTAGCCCTGAATTGCACTCCATACATTTAAAATTAAAAATTAAAAAATGAAATACCAGTAGGAGGTGCTGACCCACTGGTTTCATGGAGGAAATCTGAAAGAAGCCGAGGTTTGTTTGCTTTTTTTTTTCACTTATTTGCTCCTTTTTAATTGGAAAAATTATCTGGCTCAAAGTCTGCTTCATTCAAATATAAAGTGGTAAATGGCATTTGATAGCTGATTACTGACTGAAAACCACAGTAGCCCTTTTGACGTTTCTGATACCACACTGTGTCTGCTCATCAGAATGTCAAATCTATATACATGGCCAAGTAAAATTTGGGTGTGTTATGATGACTGGGTTTCTCAAGATTATATAAAGCAAAGAGCCAGTAATAGTATTTGAGTTACAATAAGAGAATTCTGGAGTCGCTAGGTGTATCCAGGGAGACACATTTTTAAAACTGTTATGTAGGAAATATCAGATTGGTGATTATAAAGAGAAAAATACACATGTTGTCTTATTGTGTTACTAAAATATCAACCCCAAATGTAATATAAAATCTATTGGTCTGAGTGGTAACCAAAAGAGGTGAAAATGATTTTGCCCTATTGTTACTAAAACATTAAGCACAAACACAAAGTATATTACCAGAGAAGTTATTCTTTGATTGGAAAATAGATTTTCTGTGTTAAAATAACAGCAACAATTATTCAATGCCTGGATCTGATTTCATAAAGAATTTTTGTACATGATTAAGACATATAGCTTGCCGGGCTCGGGGGCTCAGCCTGTAATCCTGCGCCTTGGGAGGCTGAGGTGAGTGGATTGCCTGAGCCCGCGGATTTGAGACCTGCCTGGGCAACTTGGTGAGACCTCATCTCTACAATAAAT